>VXAK01005829.1:34325-66251 GCA_013399435.1 Arenaria interpres | reverse complement strand
GAGGGTGGTGGAGTCTCCTTCTCTGGAGACATTCAGAACCAGCCTGGACACGTTCCTGTGCAACCTGCTCTGGATGGACCTGCTCTGGCAGAGGGGTTGGACTAGATGATCTCCAGAGGTCCCTTCCAACCCCGTATCATTCTGTGATTCTTTACCTGTGTAATCAACTCCACCCTACACGTGTGACAACACAATGCTCGCCCAAAAGCCTTGCCCCAGAACATTTTGCTCAACTCATACACATACTGCAGGGCCCTTGTCTTTAAAGTATATACACTGCAACCTGACCTCTTACCAAGAGTGGATTTTGCACACCACACTGGCCCATTATACGTTTTTAACAATTCAGTTTCTCAGTCCCCGTTAAGAGGAAAATTTTATGGTCTCAAGTGTTTTCTTGTGCTGGCCTCTCCAAACAAATGTCTAAAGTATCATCTGGTACTCTTAAAAATTATGTCACTCCAGCCCCCGTCCCTCACCTATACCTCTCTCTTAACAGCCAAACAGCGATCGGTTTGGACGTGAGCCCATCTAATTTGCTAGCACTAAGCCCCGTGTGAGGAAAAAAATGGATTATTTTTTTATTTATTTATTTATTTTTATTTTTTTTTTGTTGCTGTTCATTCCCTTAATGGCTCTCATTAATTGCCAGGGTCCACCTTTCAAGTAAGCAGCTCTGGTGTTTAACAACATACACAATTAGCTGGCCCTGTTACTGTTTATCTCGGAGGCAGGCACGGAAATTTCCAAGCGCGCGGTTTCTGCCGGGCCCATTAGAAGGAAGAGCGGGGACATTAGTCTTTGCGACATATGGTATTCAGATGCACCCCACTGACACAGAACATAAATGGCCTGGGGGTACTGATGGCGAACACGTAACTCCTGAAGCCAGCATGGTCCAACTGCCCACCAATTTATCACCGTATTACAAAAGCCATGCGTATTCACTCACTTCTGCTAACTATCAATTCAAGAGGGGGGCCGGCGTGTCACTACCAAAGGGGCAGTCAATAAAACTGGCAGCCCGCTCCAAAGCTTTTTCCCTGCTGAGCCCTTTGCTGCACACCGAGTTTTCTTGTTAGGTGGAAATCACCGGGAGAAATTCCGCCTGCCCGGCTCTCTCCCCCCACCCGCACACGTACATCTGGGAGCACACGTTAAAGAACTTTATCGGAGACAATGAAAACTGAAAACCAAGGGAAACTCTCACCTCTCATTTTGCTTGGACGCTTTGCAGGTCCCTCTCAAATGTCTTGTAACGCTGCAAATGAAAATAGATGCAAATGCAAGCAGGGGGACTAGTAAATAATCGATTGACTGATTACCGACTGCTCCTATACAGAGCTCATTTGAGAATTATGAAGAACTGCAAATAAGCTATGCAGCCCTATGAATAAATTTGAAATCACTTTTGGGGGAGGGGGAAAAAAACCACACTGGATCGCATTTTCTACACTACTGTCCCTTCTGACTGTCTCGTTTATTTTGAGCTTGATGTATCTACTGCTTCACTTATTTTAACAGAGACACCCAACTCAGAGACAAACGTTTTGGCTGCTGTATTTAGGAAACATGAAAATCTTGCAGTAATATCCTAGCATGGCTCATAAAATACAGGTCTTCCATTTCTTTTTTATCTTCATCTACACCTTTACAAGACCAATTTCCTTTCAGCTACAAATATAAAGTCCTGTGGCTGACATGGAAGAACGGCCCACGTCCAGCTGTAAAACTACTTGAAAGATGCATTTAATGTTGCACCCAAACTAAAAGAAATCTCCCCCGTTACTGACAACAGCAGACAGCTGAAAAAAGAAATCAAATATAGGAGAAGGAAAAGATTAGTATCCTTCATTGAAGTCAATAGAAATTAAACACAGGGGCTAACCAAGGTCCCTCATGCAGGTGACCCATTGCAACGCTAAGACAAGGTGTGCCTGTGTCTCTAGACCCACTGGCCTGGTTCTGCTAAAGTCACCAAACCTGTGCAAAGCAACTGAAGAATGGTTCCCAAGAGTTACTTTCTGAATACAATTGAGTATTTTTACTATTAGTGTGCAATGAGAAAAGTAAACGACATTAATAGGAATACAGAATAGAGTAACAGTGTTTCTAAAGTCCTCTTAGACCAATAAGGGGCTGTCACTAGGAGGGGAAAAAGCCCCAATACATTTCAGTTGAAGCATCTTCCATCCTATGCTCAGTGTTCATGCAAGATATAATACATTAATAATTAAAAAATAAAATAGAGTAGTTATGATTCCTGCCTGTTTCTACCCTCCCTATACAGCCATCCCCAAAACCAGTCTCACACAAGCAGGTAAGAATTCATAAATGATTCCGTAACCAGCCCACCAAGCCATCTTGTTAGAGAGGCTGAAGGGCCAAGTATCCTAAGTTTTAAGTGGTCAAACAGCAATTATGGGGGAAAAAAAATACTGCTGGTTATTTCGATGACAGCCTTTTAACATTTTACATTAAGTAAAAAGAATGGATTTGGAACCCTAAGTTCTTGCCCATGAGTTTATCCGAGAGGAAAACGCAAAGCAAACAAACAAATAAAAAAAAATCAGAAAGTTAAATACCAAACATTGAAAGTAATGGAAAAAACAAGTTTAACTGCAGTTCACATAAAAACAGAGAAAAAGAAAAGCACAGTTATTTTGAAAACATACATAAACAGATTTAGATTTGGAAAATGGGACATTTTAGCATTCACAGCTTTCCTGCTGCTATTGGACTGAACCTGAAGAGATGCTGAGTATTTGAAGGCCTGAATTTGGAAAAATACTATGCAAAAACGTAACAACACAACATTACTTATAGTATGTAAGATGTGCGCTGCGCTCAGTTATCACATATGAACCTGAACAAAAAGGTATCCAACACCTAAATTAAATATCCTTGCAGACTGATTTGGTTATTTCCAGTCCTTCACTACTAACTCTCCTCCACTCAACGCCCCAGCCTACAACTGGACTGAACAAAAAACGCTAACATTTTTCAACTAAAAACAGGACTTAAGTACTCTCTTCTTTCCTAGATTTCTTTTTAAGGAGGTGGATCTTTGAGGCAGTCTTCCTCCCTCTCCCACGCCCCCTTCTTTGGTAATAAACCTATAAACCTGAAAGTGATTCTCATGGCATCCCATAAAAGTTCCATCTGGGTATCAGTGCTATTTTCCAAATGTGAGATGACAGGGGCACAAACACGGAGGACTGGGATGCCTTAAGGCAGGTGTCCTCATCGGCCGACAGCAAAGCTGTAATAAGACTGTAAGAAAATATCTGCCAGGCTTCTGGGAAGCTGCAATGACATCTTCTACAGCATTTTCTTTTCAACCGTTGTCACCTCCATTAGAGGAGGGCATCTTAAAAGCAGCTTATGTTGTTTAGCAGTGTTCGATGGAGTTGTCTAATTACCGTGTCATGAAGCTGTACCTGACCACAACTCTAGTGCCACAAGGCAACACTGATGGCAATCATCCCTCCGTTCGACAGCCTAACGAATACCAGTTTCAGTGATGCTGAAAGCCAGACGAGGACTCTTCCTCTTCTTTGGAAGTTACATGCACAATGTAACTGTAGTTCCTATTTACAGGCATCCTTCAGACAGAGTGAGGAACCTGTCAGAGGAGGAGAAGTAAAGGATGGCGAGGGGAAGGTAAGAAACTTTTCCCTTCAGTAGCAGGCCACTGGAGTTTATTTAAACCCCATAAAATTAACACAGATATCGTTATATGTTTAAAACTCGATGTCTCAGAAAATAAAATCGTCTTTTTACACTCGTTTAAAGCAAGTCTGAGCTGCAAGCACGGAAACGCTTCTACAAATCTAAGACCTGACGTTTTCCAATAAGCGACCCAGGGGACCAGATTACAGTATTACAGTCTGGATGTAGATCAAACACTTTCACAATCGGTGGGTAAATCTCGATTTGTTCAAGGCTTTACTCACACACTGGAAAAGGCTTGGGAGCAGCATTTTAAAGTTATTTAGAAGACAAGCTCTTATTTTCAAAAAATGGATAAATCCCTTAAACTCAAAATGCAACAGAACAAGCATGTCTACCCTAAATATTCTTGCAAGACCAGGTAAAAAAGTATTTATTCTTTTAATATTAACAAGATGGAGAGAGCCTTACATAAAGCTGAATGCAAAGTGGGAAGACTACAAACGCCTTTGGCTAGACAACTTAAGAAACCACTTACATTTCCTGAGCTTTAGTATACCTGATCTTTTTTTTCCCCTTAAACATTTCTCGAGGTCTTGAATGAATTTAATCCATTCATTTTACTGAGTTGGACTGAGGAGTTTTACCAAGTTCTGCTAATTTGCCACAGAGCAGCTTTGCAGAGGCCAAACGTTGCCACAGCCCAGCTCCAGCAGCCCAGCCAGATGGTGATGGCACGTGGTGCTAGAAACCATGGTTCTGCACTTCAGCGGCACTCCAGACACACTGGAAATAGCTTTTCAGAATAACAATAATAATAAAAAATATGGAGACCTCCCACAAGACAAGGTGCAGATCCTGACAATTATTTGTGCAGCCCTAGAGCATCACAGAGACGAAGGCAAAAGCTGCACAGGGACAGCCACTACCAGAGAAAAGTGGGATTATGACCGACACAGTGACAACCTAGTCCTCACGGAGAAATGGAAAGCACATGTGTCCTTTCAGAACTCCACATTCAGTGGCATTTAACAATGCCGACTGCGAAAAAATATACAGCCGCAAACAGTCAGTTTGCCCGCTGACGAATTGGTACCAAAGCCCTGGAAAATCCTACAAATAGTAGCAAGGTCTTTTCATGCTAAATAATATGTCTGCGGCAGAGATGAATCCAGTTCAAGGGTGATTAGAAGCAGGAAATAATAAAGAAGGAGAGTCAGCATCAGACTCAGTAGAAAGTCTTTAACACTCAATTATCCTAACTACAAACAGCAGGAAAAAGTTTTAAAATTTGTTGAAATCAGGCTAGCAATGGATGCAACCCATCTAGGTATTTTTTTTTCTATGAAACTCCCTAGCATATCAATCAGCTTTAAGGAACGACTAATAAATTTTACTACTGTTTTTGAAGCTCACATTGAAGCATTTGACAGGAGGAACTATTGGGCTTGCTATTGATTTGCCATAATAAGGTTAATGAGCATACACTACTTCATTAATTTGAAGACAGCAGAACTGATGGGAAACAAATATTAGAAAATATCATCAATAAATACCTGGTATACAGCGGATTTTGAAGCTTTACCTTCTCCTCACAAAGGGAAGGAATCCTAAAAATATTTGAATATCCTAACTTCCCTTGCCATTATGGTTCAACTAGATCAAGTAGAAAGGAATGTTCCCTTCTCACCTTAAACTACATGCGAGTATAAAAGTTCCATTAGAAGACAAGACGTGTGAAAATATGCCCGTATCACAACACATTGAGCCGAGCCACCACTTATCAAAATGAGAAACTGCAGAATTCGGAAAAGCCTTTTGCATCAGCCTGAGGAAATTGCATTTGCAGTGAAGGGAACCCATAGGTAAAAACTTACGATGCTTTAGGTCTGAAGAACAACTGCAAGTGTGGGTAGGTCATTTGTGGGCTACCCAACAATACTCAGGTGATTGAAAGGCTCCACAGTACTTTTGTGAATCTTGCCCAAAAAAGAGTACCATTATAAAGCCCTCGTACTCCCCTTGCCTCCAGCCATGAAAACCAAGACATAAATCCAGTTCCCAGCAAAGGAGTCAACAAGCCTCTTGACTACCAATAAAATTGTTAGTAACAAACATATAAACATCTTTCTAAACTACTTCCTTATTTAAGTCAAACGCTGTAAACTAGTTAGATTGATGATAATTATTCAATCCTAAAACCTATTTTTGCCTCGGCTGAAAAAATAAAGCTGGAGCTAAAAAAAAAAAGAAAAAAAGAAATCTTAAATCCCAGCCTTGCAAAAAAATGTGGATTTGTTTTCTATTATAGCATGTGGTTTTGCTGATGCAACTACTACCGGAAGAAAAAGCCTTGATTCAATTTTGTACTTGACTCACAGGCAACTGTAGTACAGGCAGGGCTAGGAGAATCAGCTTTAAAGTGGCCCAACACTTTCCATGATACAGCCCATTTTAAGTCGCATCTGCAACATATGATCTTCATTATTTGGCCTGAGACTGTGTACATGGGTGGCTGAACGCTCACTGTGCGAGGAGAGAGAGAAACTTTTTCCTAAGGCTTGTTTCAGATCATGAATTTGAGAGTTCGGAGGAGGCTACGCTATCAGAGACACGTCATTTGCTGTCCCTCTCACAAGCTCCCCCAAATTGGCCAAGTTATAAAACGACGAAAGTAGAGTAATTGAAAATTACTGCTAGAGACACCCATTAAACCATCTAGCACTGCTGTGAAGATCTCCCCCACACCTGACTTGCTGCAGAGAGCAGGGAATTAAACTACGTGAGGTGCCCCAGAAGATGAAGGCTTGGGTGGGACAGACAACACAGGAGATGAGAAACAAAAGAAACGAGGAGAGAACACAGATGTGGTGGGGAGCTGTAGCATCACGCAGGACAAGCACAACGGGCAGAAGCAGAAAACCAGACTTCTGTCCCCACTTGGTCAGGGTGAGGGAGGAGAAGTGAGAGGCAGCGGAGGATAGCAAGGAAGTAGGGACAAAGAAAGTTCCCGTGAGACACGAGAGCAGGGGAGATCCTGAGCAGAGCCTGGGATGCCTTCATCCAGCTGCTCCTCCTCTCCCACGAAGCTGCCCGCTGCCGGGGCTGGGGCAGACAGAAAGCAGCATCCCAGCAGGAAGGACTTCACTAGCTCACCTGGCAGAAGTTGGCACTCACTCTTTAGGCGCCTTTGATGCCTTGAACGAAGCTCGGTTTTGTTCCGTATCAAACCTGCAAAATTTGTCTTTATTGAAACGCCTATGAAATTCAGTTTAGACAGGACAAGCAAACGAATCCACAAACCTGAGATGGCCACACAAATCAATTTAGAAGTCAGCAGAGAAAGCAGTAAATAAGCTGTGATTTAAGACATCTGAACTCTCTCCTCTGCTTGCTGCGTGACCTCAGAAGAGTAACACCCCTCTCTACCCCTGTTTCCTCAGAATTCCCTCCTGCAGAGGACATTTTGAGAGCTACGCACGGAAGAGGAGCACAAGAATACCCAACAGGAGCTCATCGTTCAGGCTGATATTGAAACACATGTGAAAAAGGGATCTGCATGAGAAGGTGAGAGAATCGGGGTCCTTAAGGTTAAAGTCACTAGGTAAAAATTAATCATGTTTAAAATGGGGCTGACCCTAAAGTATTTGATAGTATACAGACCCCCAACTACTGTACATGTCAGAATTCCACGGAGTGACAGAAAATTTACAGCCCTACATATCCTCCTTTGGCTAGCTGATTATTTCTTCTGACATCCACACAGTTTTATTTCCCTTTTGCGCTGAAGAAGAGGCACCTGCGTTTCTTCAGTCATTCGTAATATTCAGATTCTGCTTTTGAACTTTCCTTCGCCCCAGTTTCTTGTCATCACTGCTTAGTTATCAGCATGGGGAAGCAGGCAAGTAGCTTTCTCTCTTCCCTCAGGCAATACCATTGCTGTGCTTTGATTTGCGTCACAGGGACACAAAAAAAAGTAGAACAGCTGCAGCCCTTAATTGCAGAAACCACGTATGCGAAGCTGCAGCTTGCTTTCACGGTTGCTCTTCCAGCTAGAAAAATTATTAAAGGCCCAACCCTGCTTGGCCAAAACCATGCTTACCGGGTCATACACAAGAACAGCATACAACTTTCAGAAATAGTGCAATACAGTTAAAAAAAAAAATTAAAAATATCAATATTTTTAAGTAGAATAAAGGCAAGTTTAAGAAACACGGACTCCTGTACCAGGTTCATCACCTGAGTGCTTCCCACAAGTGCGTTAAGGCAGCAAAACCATCCTCACTTCTTCCTGCTCTCCAGCCCCCTCCCCAAGAGGATAAATGGGCAGGGGCAATTCATCCTGTTTGCTGGAGCGGGTTACTGAAGTGGGAAGGGTCGAGTGCCTTGGTTGTTGATTGGGTGTACATTTATGCACATTTATGTTAATAATTAATTAATGTTAATAATGTTAATTAATAATGTTAATAAATCCAAGATCAAAGAGTCAGACCTGGCATTTGCAGCAGGTTTGGTAATACATCCCAAGTTCCCGGGGACATCTTTCCCCAGATTTGAGCCCTAACTCTCTTTCATACATACACACCCGTCTTTACGCATCCATAGGTGCATTCCCACAACAAAACCAAGACTGGTTTCCATTGCACGGGTATGGGACTAAAGAGCTTGTCTTGTTGGGAATTCCCAAACAGTGAAAGCTGTCGCTGTGATCCAGCCCTGGCCAGGAAAACAATGACTGCGGCCGGACAAATAGCAGAAAACACATATGGAAGTTTATTACTTTACCCCTCAGCATATATACTTTTTTCCTAACGAAACATTTTCTTGCAGATATATATCCCCACTGGTTTTGAATGGCTGTTTTTGAGGTTTTCATGAAAACGTTGATCTGTTTACATACTGTCCAAGTTATCAGATGGTCCCACAGAATATTATGAGATGTAATTTGTTTGTTATGTAGCCCATTATAAAGATAATTTTATACCGAGAAGCATCATCTTCTAAAGATGATGATCTTTTGCTTCTAAAGAAAAGAAAAAAGCAATTCTGAAATGGATAATGCACAAATACATTAATACTCGAGGAAAAAGAGCGAGGATAAGGTGTCGGGGGAGGACACGACGACTTCTTTGAGCAATACCAGATGCTCATTTATCAAACCTAAAAGCGTATTTAAAAATATTTTTCCATTTAGAAGCAAAAATGAAGTATAGAAAGCACCCAACACAGTAAGAAAGAGAGGACCATCAACCGGATTAATAAATAACATATTGATTTATTACATCAAGAAGAAAGCTTGCAGTACCTCAAGCCCTCAGCAAACCAACAGACAAATTCAGATGCAAAATGCGTTCAGACTGTGTTTTCAAGAGTAAGTTACACCTGCACTAGCCACGTGCTGGTGATGCAACAGCTGGATAAATCTACTCCCTCATCCAACCTCTACCAGCTGACTCCAGAACCGTAGGTAGCATGAGAAATTTTTCATTACACTGTAATCACATACGTGTTACCGGTGCTTACACAGCCCTGCTTTCATGAGGAAAAAAAAAAAAGCCTAAAATAAAAATGTCCTAACTTAAAAGAGTACCCTGTTCTAGTTGTATTTACAGTGCTGCAGAAGTGTAAGGTTTGGATTACTAATGTGGATTTTTCACCACCAAATTCCCAGGAAAATGCAAGCTGTAAAAGGTTTTGCTTGCTTCAACTTCTTCAGCAGAAGGTAAATTTCTTCTAAAAAACTTTGCAGTCTTGTTTAAAAATGTTTTGATGTTGCTGAAATTTGCATTTTACAAAAACCACACTTACTACCTTTAAAAAAAATACAAATAAATCACCCTTGCAGCACCCTTTCATTGCTTCAAAGCGCAAGCATCCAGTCACTAAGATATGTTTTTGCTGGAATTTCCATAATTATTTTCTCTACGTTACTTGTTTGTACCGGGTGAATATGCTGCAGGTTCCTGTCTTTACTGTCTTGTTTTCAGCAAGTCCAGCCCTCTTTCGGGGACAGTTCAATTCCATCAGTGCATGATGGTCAGTCAGAAACACAGGGCTTTTTCCCATATTCAAGGGCATTGTTAAAACAGACCGAATAAGCTTTGGCTTAAAGCATAGATCTGTCCATTTTTATGAGTACTCATTTTCTGTGCCTCGTGATCAAGCTACTTGCTCTCAGGGGTTACTATGACTTCTGCCCATGAACATGCTTTGTTCCTGAATCTCCTTCCAGCAAATAGGAAGCAACAGCCCGACAGGAGAAAGGGAAAGACGGTGGCAGAAACCTCCGTATCCGAGCTATTCTCACACATTTGCTGCCAGGCCTAGAATGTACTTTCGGGCTCACAGTTGCTGACTTATTCTAATCGAGTTTGTCATGGGAAATTTTGACAGACATGGAGAATAACAATGTTTTCCACCTACAGTGAAATGTTCCGAAAGGCAAGATGCCTGATGGTTTATTTTCTCCTTTTGGTAAATATGCATATAGCCTGCCTTTTGTTTTCGACTCAGAGGATATTTCAAGTATTTTTAGAGGCAACCAACCAACTAGACCAAACAGTCTCCCTTCCCTGAAATAGCAGCTCTATTTTATGGTCTCTGAAGCATTCTTACTTTCCCTGTCTACCCTCCAAATGCAACTCAGTTCTGCTGATCTGCTTGATCAGAGCTCTTCCCCACACCTTCAGGGATGCTCACAATTCTACACAGCCCACCTCAGCCTTTGACTACCAAACCAATATTTCAGTGAGTAGTATCACCTCGACATTCCACCTTATGGTCTTACCTGGACAGAAGACAAAACAGGAGAAAACTCATCACAGATTTACGGATGAGAGATGGTCCCTGACCAACGGGACCACGTGCATAAAAATGGGCCTGTCCTCAAACACAGCTAGCAAGAAGAGATACCTAACAGGACAAGTTCATTCCTCCATGGGCAGCGAAAATCTTACACCAAGGATGAACCTGACTATGAAGAGTGCTGGCTGAATTCCACGTCTATCTTTCAGATGAGTACCTAATGTACCTTGATTTCATTCAAGTTTAGCAAAAGCATCACAGAAGAACAAAGCGTGCGTGCTGGAAAGACACCAAATGGTGACATGTTTGTACTGCTGTTTGGCTAGAACAATGCAGCATTTATCAAAAGTTAAACATTTACTCAAAACAGGGCTTCTGAACACTTTCTGTCACAGTGTAAATTGCTGCAATACAGCATGAAGTTCCATACAGAGGAGCACACACAATGGAAGAGGTAAAACAATCCTACTAACTTGACCCAACCCTTTTCTTGCTGTTTTCTTTTTTCTTTTTTGTGAGGAGAGTGGGATAGGACTATTCCATGTTTATCTTCAAGAAGATAATAAATTACGACAGCATCTTTTCCTCTTTTTCACCTCGATCTAACTTGGTTAAGGGAAAGGAAAAAAAAAAAAAGAAGAAAAAAACAAACACAAAGAAGGTGGTACAAGAAAGTAATTGACTTTGTTAACCCTGTGGCCTTGTTCCAGTTTCAGCTTTTGTGTCTAGCTGCCTAACCAGAAAGGAAGAGCCAGAAAAAAATTACACAGTCAAACCAACTGTTTGTACAGCACGTATCAGTACAGCTTCAACCAAACGATCTTGCTTCTGGATGACAAGGAATTTGCCCGAAGGCAGCATACTGTGACCTGGGCACCAATAGCTGAAGGTCCTGGGGTAAAAATCCCTCTACATCCACGTCTCAGTTTAGAAGGGGAAGGGCCTGTCCCAAGGCAGGTCATCAGGCAGCTCTGCCACACAAAAGTCTTACTGGCTTTTTTTCTAGCATGCAAACTTTTTAGACTGGTATGCCTTAATGCTGTACTGTCAGTTAAACAACGCCAAGCTACAGCAAGAACTCAAGGAATTTAGCCTTAACTTTACTTGAGCCGATTCTTGAGACTCATAAGCTCCCAGCCTCCACAGGCAAGGGGTTGGCCTGAAGTCTCTGAAAAAATAAAAGGCTGTAACTTGCATAGTCCTTCTTACCACCACTGCTCCAATGTTTATGTATTTATAGACAAAAACAATATACATGGACAATTCATCTTAGACTTCCCCAGTGAGATAAAGGACGCAAAAGCCTACCCCACCACCCTAAATGGTACAACGTGGCAGAGGGACAACCACAACCGAGATGCGCACACAGCTGAAGAGTTTGTCCAAACATAGTGGCTGTCCTGCCCTACTGCCAGTGGTGTGCTTCTCCCTTTGAATTGTCATCTGATGAAGACTAGAGTGAATTTGTCCATCCACAGAACTCGAACTGCACAGAAATGCATTTAAGCAGGCGCCACAGAGGCATTTACATAATTGCCCAACGTGCAAGGTCACAATGTGCTGCACTAAATCTCCTATGTATTGTAAACAGGCAATTTCTGGAGAACAAAAGTATGGGCAACATTGTTTTGTTCACCTATTCCAGTGTCCTCATCAAGAGCATTGTTACACCTACAGGATTTGTGATTAGGGGGGAAAATGCTATAAATTTTTGTCCTCCCCCAGCATAACTGGAGGCATGGTGGTGGCCCTGCTTTTCATTACATTCGATAGATCTGGGAAGGTTTTGGTCAAAGCTTCCGTCACAATTAGCTTTTGTCAGAAAACGTCAAAAATTTTATTCCCCCCCCCCCCGTCCTTTGCTTCAGGATGCCAGGCTTTCGCTGCCCTTCAGCAAGCCATTCCTCCTCCTAGGCCTCTCCATCCCTCAGTCCTCCTCACAGCGAGCACCGCGGTTTCATTCACACAGGGCTGGTGTTTCTGCCATCTGCCCACCATATTGGTGGTCAGGTTTGAAAAAGCAGGGAACAAAGCAGAGCTTGTCCCTCTCCACCAGCCAACGTGAAGCCCGTACTGGCACCCAGCAGGCAGCCTCTACATCAACAACGAGTCAGTAGCCTGTGAAGTCTAAAAACAGCAAAAGACCTCCTCGTCTCTAAGAAAGAATTTTAAACAGAGTTGGGACTATATCGAGAGCTGGAAAAGGGCCTATTGAAAAAGAAAGGGGGAAAGAAAAATAAAGAAAAAAAGACCCCATCAACTATCTGTGTGATAAAACTAAGGCAGCACAAAAATCCAACTGATGTGCAAGAACCAAAGACTTATTCATCCCTCTTCTGTGAACCTCCTTGACTTACAGGTCCTCTACAAGCCTCTCCTAATTTCAGGTATCGACTGGCTGTGCTGGCACCACCCCTCGAAGCAGATGATAAGTGTACTGGTGCCCGTATTTCTGGGTTGGTCGCTGCCGCCAGCCCTGATGTTTAGATGGTGGCTCCCAGTGCCCAGCCTGCCCACGGGAGGGCATGGACCCATGCAGTCTGCAGGTCCAGGTTCACAGGGCTTTAATAAACGTGCTGTCTGATCCACTGCTTGTTCCTGACCGCTGTAGTTGCATCATAGACCTGCTAATGCCATCACACGGGAAGTTCTACCACAGTCACACTTTCCTGTGACAGCAGTCAGGAAGACAGCTATTGGGATGAAACCATAATTAAAAAGCAAATATGTTTGTGTGAAACAAGTTAACACAGGGGAAAACAACGTAAGAGGAGGATGCAGAACTTCAATATGGTCAAAAGCTTTTCCAGAAATGGAAATTCTTCACTGGGAGCTCGGAGGAGGCCCTCAGAGAATCATTATCTCCCATTCGGTTTGAGACTGTGCAAGGAGCTAGGACTGAAGACACCAGTTTCAGTCAGCAATGTCAGCCGTTTCACGCTAGAAGTAGATATTGCAGTGATAATACGTGATGTTTATGGCATAAGTGTAAAATAAAAATCTTTGAACAGACTAAAAGGAAATTTCCAAAACTAGACCTTATGTCAACGAAAAACAAAAACACCACAGGGTGCTCTGTCACTCCCTCAGCTTGGAGTCTAACCTTCTTTTTCCAGCGAGGAGGGCCATAAAACAGTAAGAAACCCAAAAATCGGATCCCGCAGAATGGAGCATTTCTTAATAGGTGCTAACAATCTGGAGGTGAGCCCCAGCTGGATGTTTCCTAAATAGCTCCTGAAATAAAAATCACGTATGAGACAAACCAAACAGAATACCAGCATTGATCTTGCCATCTCAAGGAGATTCACAGTCTGCTCCGTTACACAGCTCCTTTATCTGTTATCAAAGACAGAAAAAGGAGGTGTGACTGCAGACTGGAAAGAGTTAATTGTTCAAAAGAGGAAAAAAAAAAAAAAAAAGAGGCAAATAAGAAGTATTAAAAGAAGCAATAAATTGGAGAACTGAAACAAATCTTGTAATTTTCAGATTAAAATAAATTAACATGGTCTGAAAATTAAAAACATCCCAGATTAAAACTCAGTCAGCCACACCATTAGTACATTCCTCCCAGACCGAGTGGTCTGAGGAATTTATACATTTGGCATCGTATAAAATGTGCTATTCCTGGCAGGACTTCGAAACAGGGGAAGTGAAAGGGCCAACAAGGCAGGGAGAGCAACAGGGCCAGTCTCAACGGAGGTGGGGGAAGGAGCCGTAGGGCTGCCCTGCCAGATTTTGATCACAGGCTGGCCGTTGTCTTTCACCACTAAAACTAAGTAAAAAAGCACGTTACGCTTAAAAGTGGTATTCACTTCTGCAAGTCAGCCCCCCCTTGCTGCTCACTTGGGTTTTTTTTTTTCCCCGACATAAATAGCTAATCGGCTTATTTTTAACGTGTTCATTAAGGATGCTACGATGATCCTGAGGAGTACAGGTGCTAATAAACTACCTGCACCACGCAGCCCTCTGCTCTGTGTCCTGGCTGCAATTGTCCTTTCAGCCATCTGCCACTGGGCTAAACTGGGTCGACAGGTGGCTGAGATTTCTGAGCACCGCCATGGGCTGTTTGCTGGCAGTTAAGTGTTTTATGTCCCAAACCCAAAGCGTCAAAGAGGGTTAACAAGAGGTGCTAATCGGCCTGCCCTTTGATTAACCTACAGCTCTGATAGGTGTTGCAATTTCCTAGGAAGCCCACAGCAAGTTAAGTCATGTAGTATTTCTGGGTGACAACGTATAGACTTTTTTTTGTTGTTCGTTTAATTAAAAAGTACAAAAGCCACGAGTAGGCAGAGATATCCCTTTTATGAGGTTTAACGCAGAACAATTCTGAACTACAAAACACCAAATCTTTTCCTTTTTCCACGCTAAGGCAACATTTCAGAAGAAAAAAAGACCCCAAACAACAAACCAAAACACCAAAAACAATAGAAAAGTCTTTTCCCACAAGGAGAAGCAGCTTTATGCACAAGATTATCTTCCATCAACAAAGCAGCTGGTCCTCCTCAGGTGATGGAAAGACCCAGGAGGTGTCTGTCTCACACATCAGCAAAAAAGTAGGAACCAAAAGACACAAAAAAACAGAAGCTCCCAAACTACCAGGAGGGACTAGATAGGAGGACTCTTGCAAAGGAACACGTTTTGCCACAGCAACAGCATCTACATGGGAAGCACAAAGCATTTTTTGGTTGGGCCCGACTTTTTGCGATGTTCTGAGCATTCATTGCAAGCATACTGCTCTTTCCAATTTTTAGGAAGAACTCCCACATCTTAGAAAACAAGGCAACTCACATCGAGTATACAAAAGAAGTCCTTCACTGAATTTCTGTGTGAAAGGAAAAGAAAGACTATGAAGTTACTGGCATCTGTTCAAACAAGCTACATGGCAGGGGATATTAAATGTACCAACTCCATCACACAACTCCAATAATTCAGTTCATTGCCACAGATCAATCTCCATCAACCCAAGGGCTTAAGTCAGCCTTCATGAGTTACTGTTAAATATCGATCTGTGCCTCTGTGACAGAAGGTCATTATAGCTCTCACTCGTTAAGGACTGGAGAAGTGAGAGTGTTGACTGCACAGCAATCATTCACTCCAGCACAACAGGGAGAAATGCTACACTGTGCTTGGGAACAGGTTTGTTCTGCTTCTCTACAATTAACCAAATTGTTGCCCAAGATGACATGGGCCTAAAGACTATTTCTTACTGAGAAGGGTGTTATGCCTACGATGCTTGCATCTGTTCCAAAAACATGTTCAAGAGAGCCGAGCCACCTCCTGGCAGTGGCTCATGGTGGTCCTGGGCGCGGGGAGGGAGAAGAGCTGAATGGAAAACAAACCAAAATACCTGCCTCAGAAGTTGTCAACAAACAAAGGAACCAGCACCACTGCAGCAAGAAACTATTCTCCAGTTTCCTTCTGCATCCCAAGCATGTTAGGCTCTGCAGACCCTTTTGGCATAGCTGGCATCATGTCCCACTCCACTCCCTCAGTCCCCTGAAGATCATAAGAAAAAGCTCGATTCACAGAAGTTCGAACAGATGTAGAAAGAAAAGATCTTTAGGTTTAGAGGCTATGGAATCTACTGGAATCTATGGAATTCCTAAAAGCAAGGAAAAGCAAATGCAACATGATGAATCAGAGGTGCAACACTGATGTAAAAGCAAAGACACTAAGAAAAAAGGAAGGGAATGATAACAACCAGAGAAAGAATTTCTCCAAACTTCACACATCCTCATGTTGCCCACATCCTTTGCGCTCCCTTAATTCAATTTTTATCCATCTGAATAAGCATGTGTAATGGGAACTCAGCTCATGACTTTGCTCCCATTACCATATCTTGAATTTAATTGAAATGTGTAATCCCATGGAAGTCCAGACATTAACCCAGTTGGGTGGAGTAACTATTATTACAAGTTTTGTATTCTTCCTAAAGCTCCAGCTGCTGGAACTGTGAGACTCCGTGAGAATCCAAGGGTCTCAGTTGCAGGATTTTTGTTTTGTTTATTTTAAAAGATATCTCGAGTTCTCATGCTTGTGGAGGAAAAAAAAATAATGTAAAAAGCTTGACAACATGACTTGCAACTTCCTTAAAGGCTCAGAAACCAGAACAGTAGGAAAAAAAAAACACTTTCCATTTTAAAAAAAAAAAGCTCATGATTCTTTTAAGTTACTTTTCTAACTGTTAACTCATTGGTGGTTTTTATTCCGCAATATTTTCTCTCCAACAGCAATTTTTTTGCAGAATCGAACTATTCCCGATAAAAGTGACAGATATAGGGCCCATTCTTCCTGTAGCTTTACTGCAGTTGGTCCTCCATTTGGTGAGTGCAAAGTAATTTCTTTTCTATGTGTATAAGGAGATATAAAACTATTTCCCGGGTTAGTTTAGAGCACGGTGCAGGAGACGCGTGGGAAACACGTGGATCTGCTACCCCAAGACTTTTTAGGTAAAATATTTATGTAGTCTCAGAACAAAGGAACCAAGCCACAGTTCATCTTCGGGTTTGTATCTATCACCCGATCAACACCAACAATAAATGAATGCCTGGGTGGGCACAGAATTAAGCAACTTCCCTCTCCACGGGCATCTCTCTGGGAATTCACGAGAATGCCTTACCTGCAATACCAACACAATTAATCTCGAGGAAAAAAAAAAAACCCAACATATTGCCTTAAAAATTGCTTCATTACTTCTTACTGTCGATTTCAAATTATTTTCTGACTATGCTTTAAGTCTCATCACCTGGTTCGTGGGTATTATTTGGTTTTGAAAATGCCCTTTAGAATTGAGTATTAGCTTAATGATGCAGTGAGTTTTACGTGGTGGCACTAGGTGACAAAACCAGCAGCGTGCTAGCAAGACAGCCAGCTGCATCCCCTCCACCAGAAGAGTAAAATTAGTTGTCAGAACTCATTTTCTTCCTAGCTGTTATGAAAGAAGTTGAGATCTACTTTGTCCAGCTCTAATGTGTTTATGTTTTCATTGAGAAAAAGAAAACAACACTTTTTTCCTAAACAGTTTCCAGCTTCAGGAGTCTCAAGTTACAGAACTAAAGCCCAATAAGCAACTCATCGGTAGCAAAGATGAGAGAGAGAGAGAGACACAGAACGAAGCGCAAGGAAGAGAGCAAGCGTGCATGTGTATGTATTATTATATTAAGCTATGCATAAGCATGGTTTGGCCAAATTAATTTTTCACTTAGACTCCCATTCCTGAAACACAGATTACATGTGGTTAATTAAAATACACCTTCTAGTGATGCTCGCTGGGCAAAGACTGCTGCAGCTATGTAACAGCAATGCAAACCTTTACCAAAATTCACTCAGGCCACTGTGCAAGCTAAATAGGTTAACTACTAGCGAAGAGAGCAGAGGCGTGCACTGCCATCTCACTTTCTGCTGCTACCCCAAGAAGTCTGACCGGCTGAAGCGGATCTACTCATTTCACAGAGCTGCTTCAAAAAAAAGATCCAGCCATTTTTCAAATGTGCTGCTTGGTTTCCTCTCCCTTCTCTGCGGCATCAGATGCTACTGACCACAGCTGGAAAAGCCATACAGAATGGGATGGAGCCCTGGCTTCTAGCAGTACAAGCTCTTTTATGAGAAGTCATTACAAAATATCTTCTCCATTTCACCCACAAGAACGCTTAATGACTCCCCCAAAAAGTTTATTGTCAACATAGATTTTAGCCTGAATGCTAAAACCAGTGATTAAGCCCAGTCTTTTCTACATGGATTGCAATGCCACAGCATAATGCAAGAACCAGTACAGAAGAAAAAAGCACCTACCTTTGAAGCATCCTCAATTTTTTACTATTTTTTTAACATGTCAAAGGAAATGATGATCAATTGCTTTATTTTCAGGGCAGTGACTTCTCAGAGCAAAGGAAGGAAGGAAGGAATTGTTTCATTTGGCATTCTCTTGCATCAGAACATTTACCAAACAGCTCTTACATAGAGCTTGTCGTGGTGATTCATTTTATTGCATGCAAGCCCCTCACACTGCCCCAGTAGGTATTCCAGTATGCCAACTACAAATGAGTCATGAAACCCCCGAATAAGAAAGGCTGAAATCTCCACCAAAGGAGTTTCAGGGGAAGAAAAAAAAAAAGGGAAAAAAAAAGAGGATGGCACTGTTACTTTGAGGGGTAGGGGGGCTGAAAAAAAAGAGTGTGAATACATGAATAAATAATGTGGAAGTAAACAAAGTCCTTGCCGTGTTGAGCACAGCTGTTCTACAGCATTTAAAAAGTCTCTAGTTACATAGTTAGGGCTGTCTCCCCAAGGAAAGAAATGCATTGTATTGCACAATATGGGCATATGCACACATAGGGAATATGCATTGACTTATTAGTGGTAAGAAAAAAAAAAAATAAGAAAAAAATCGGCAACCTACAACAATTTTACGCAAACAACCCATCTGATGCTGTCAGAGATTTTGCATGGAGGTGATTACACTGAAGTCAGGATTCTTAAAATGTCAGCATTCAACTTACTGTGTCTACCTATGCACAACAAATTCTACCTCTTCGAGGCAGTTACGTGGATTAGAGAACAGACTGTCATAAACTGCAGACACTGAGTAAATCATTGCCCTTGCTCAATTCTAAAATAGAGAACAAGCTGTTCCGCCTTGCTCTGGACTTCACATCCACGTTCAGCATATGCATTGACTTTGTGTATGTGTAATCTGTTGACCTATCCATTCCTGCACAGAGATGTGAAGACAAGAAGTTAAATAACAATTATGCTGGCATTAAAAGAGGTCCAACAAAGCAAATATGTAGGAAATGGATGACGTACAGCATACTGATGGAGCAGAGCCATAACACGGCCATAGGGTTGCTCAATTTAAACTACATTAAGTCAGACAGCACAATTTTCCATTGAACTCGGAGTAATCCATAGGCAGTGCAGCTCTGTTTTCTCAGGGAAACAATAAACAACGAAAACAACAGCAGACTAAGTGGGAAGTCATCTTTTCCAGCAAGCGTAACAGCATAAGATGTTGGCATCCATTTTCCACCTCTGAAGATGGGCATATACAAACACGTAGCTAAAGGCACAATCTTTTAAGACCCAAGACTACATCTTCTTAGCTTGAGGCAGTGCAGGACACAGCTAGTTCAAATATCTAAAACCATACAGCTGAAGAGTGAGCCAGGGTTCATGTGCGCAGTCAGAGAAAAGTCATATTACTTCTGGTAAGGAAACAACTTAGATTTACCCATGTCTCAGTGTATATATTTCTTTGGCACTATATAAGCACCATAAACAACTATCTTACTCCTGTGTTTAATTCCTCCAGATTTATCCACACGAGTTGTCCCATCTGTTGCAAGACTGGGTTTTACGCTTAACATTTACAGCTGATCCCGGTGTGAGCACTTCATTCTGAAAATGAAAAATCCCTGCTTTCCAGTTCAAGAAAGCAAGCTATTAGTCAGAGCAATCTCCCGGCGGTAAGAAACCACTGATTGAGTTTTTACTCCACCCAATTCAAAGGTCAGAGAGTAGTTTTCCATCCTACATTTCTCTGTGCCACACAGACCAGGAAGCTGAACCAAGTCTTCCACATCTCAAGCCAGTCCCTTAACTGCCTACCACACATCCGCACACTCACGTGCACTCGCTCGCTCTCTGAATTTCTTCAGAACTCTCTCTTCCAAACATATTCCCCCCCCCACCAAAAAACGTTATCAAAACTGATGAGTCTTGCAAAAGACTCTGGCTCCAAAAAGAAAAAAAAAACAAAAACATTTCAACAAAATTTCAAATCCAAGTTTTCTGAGTAACGCTAGTATCGTCAGCAATTGCCAAGATCACAAAACCAAAGTGCACTGGCAGAATAAAACTAATAATACAAGACCATGAGCTAATTAGGATGGGAAACGAACTTCTGTGGTATTAAGTTTGTGTTGCTCAATGCTCATGAGGTTTCAGGTGGTGTTAGACAGATTCGTAGTCTTCACTGTTACACTGGCACGTGTCTAGAGCAAATGCTATGCACGCAATAAAGTTGCTCAAATATTTTCAGCAGTGCAAAGACAAGTTAATCAAAATTAGACATAAATTTAAACATAGCCTATTTTTTAAACAGTCAGAAGAAAACGCATTCTGTTTAGAAAGCCATTTTGCTCCTATTAACTGCAGAGAGGGAAAAAGAAAAGAGAAAGGAAGAAAAAAAAAAGAATCAGAAGCCACATTCCTACTCTTCTGCCTTTTTGAATGAATCCATTATGAAGCTGAAAAGGAGATTTAATTAAATCAGTTCCACTTACCAACCAAACCCTACCTGTTTCTTTGCCAGAGACACCATTCCTTCTTGTTCCCAACGGAGTCTTGGGAGGAGGGAGAGAAGAAGAGCAAAACTGGATTTTTAAGAGCAGGAAAGCAGAGGGTGCTTTTGCTCTCTGTTGCTCAATGCAAAAAACAGTGGGGAAAAAAACCAAACGGCGATATCAAGGCATTCATTATTGCCAAGGCACCACTGCTACAACTCTTCTCACGAGGATGCAGGATACCAGATGCAGAACGCTTTGGCTACTAAAAATAAATAAATATTCTAAAAGGGCTTTTGCTGAATTGTACTTTCACAGCAAAAGCTGGACCAGGTCCAAGAAGAACCATGAAACTGAGGCTTTCTGTATATCGCAGCCATTAAAATATGCAGTAAGTGAAATGACTGCACGGAAACCCTGTACTGTGGTAGCCCCTGCTAAACCTCATAACCATCTCTTTCTCCTCCACTGTTGCATGAGGGGAGAAAAATTATTACCCACTGAAAATTAAGAATCAACTTCTTTAAACAGATGAGTCAGCAGATGTAAACTTCAGCAAAGCTAATTCCCTGCGCCGCTGACATCACCACACACAGAGACCACCTAGGAATCACTGCAAGCCTGCTCCCATCCTGAAAACCAGGCAATAAAGCAGAACGATCCCTGGGACAGTGGGTGGTGTTTTACTGGGACTACCCAGAGTAACAGAGCCTCTGGTTGCCTCAAACGTTCCGAGTACTATGGATTTTGTTCCTCAAAAGTGGCAACGGAGCATCAGCTCGTTCCTACTTGCCGATGTATTTGTCCTTGCTCCCGTCCCCTGAGCAGCCAAGAGAGGCAACAGCCTCCACTGATCGCTCGGAGGCAACTCCTGCGTCGCCAGCGATGGGCAGCTGGGGAACCTTCGCCATCAAGTTGTATCACCCTCATCCTGGGTTTCTGCACTGAGCTAAAACAGCGGCTGCAGTCAACCGGTTGGATCAGGAAAAGAGGAAAAACACAAAGCTCTCAATACGCCCGCCGCAGATAATATTAAAAACACGCCACTGCCTCATTCCCCACACCGCAAAAGAAAAATGCCATTATTAAAATAATTTGCCGATAAAACACCTAACGGTCTAAGTTGGGCTTGACCGGAGTTGCCCACGTGTTGCCACCCCCCCGAACAGCACCAGGCCACCACGCAGCCCCCTACCACAACCTGGCTCTGCGCCACGCGTCGCTTGGGCAGGAGGAGAGGGAGGTCCGAGGTCACCCACCCCTCAGCCTCTGTGGGCCGCCCGAGCTTCACAAAGCTCAGCAGTTGCCCGGTCCGACAATAAATCACGCTGCCGTCTCTGCCCTGACATTACAATGCAGGTTCACATTCACGACTGGACACATACCATGCCACAGCAGGCTGCCAATTCTCACGAACAAAAGATCCAGCTAGTTAAACAGAAAAAAATAAATCTCAGCTGCTAATAGGAGAGAGGCGAATTTTCAGTCTAAATAGCTGCAGCGTTTCTTAGGATTTTCTTCTTTTTTTTAAGGTTGGAATAATTCAGACCTGTCATGCCGAGCACAATCGGTTAAACCCACAGCCACATTCGAAATAGGCATCTGGCTTATTAATAAAAGACTCTGCATTCTGCACTCTACCTAAATGTCAGTATACAGGAAAACCTCACCACAGCAATGCCTACAGCCTTCACAAATTCCTTTGACAGTAAAAACTTAATACCACCTTACAGACTCAAAAAAACAACGTTTGTAATATGACGCAGCGCAGTGGATAAACTCAGAGAAGTTCTCAGCAAACCGCTCTTTACTTTTTCTTCTATTTCTTTACACAAAGAGGAGAAAAAGTAGATGAAGGAGCTGCTAGCTATCTGTTTCGCAGATTAAGGTGACACTGACAAATGAACAGTCAATTCGCCAAAAATTCAAAGAATTAACTCTGCAAAAGGAACCAGAGATACTGAATATATTACAGCTTGCCTCTGACTTTACAATGCAAAGCACTGTGCTTAACTATGAAAATCAGAAAGCCAACCTGACTTAAAAACAGATCAGTCTGAATTTTACTGTAAACGGGAGAAAGGGGGTCTTGTGGTTTCTTTGTTTGTTTGGGGGGATTTTTTTGATTACAATTTAATGAACAAAAAGATTTTTTTTCCCACCTGCCATCAAACTGACTATCTGCCTTTTGGTTTTTGTGCCTTTTACAGCAAATACACCATTAATCACTTTCCTAATAAGCCTTCAGTGCCTCTGTAGGAATTGTGTAGCTGGTTTATATTTGAAGTGCCGGCGCGACCCGCGCATTACTCGCCCGAGACAGAAGCTCAGCCCTACTCAAACAGAGCACAAAGTTTGACTACACAACTACACAGGCAAAAGAAATCACCACAAGATTCAGCGCAGATGATTATACATTCTTAACGAGGGTTTGAGACAACTTCAAGCCCCACGGTGTTTTAAGTTAGGACACCGATCTTCGTGGTTACGTGGGAAACGTGCAAATGGAATAAAAATGGATAAGATGATGAGAGTATTCAGCTACTCCAGCAGGGCTGTGTCAAAAGACCTGTGCTGTATTTACCTTCCAGTCACATTAACAGATGCTGTTGGCCCTTTCGACTTTTCAAATAAATACATATGAGCTTCCACAAGATCTCCAGTAAACTGATATTGTCAAAATTAAGAACATTAGTTGCAATTTTTACCATATATAATATGTTTTTTAATATATATATAATATATATAAAACCCTAGTCCCTTTTTCCTGATGCACTATTGCATACTGTCCTGCCAGGGGACGAAAAAGGGCAAGGAAACACAAAGTTACCTAACGTGACTTCGAACAGAGAGCCTCTGTTCCGATGTAAAAAACACAGGGAGTGTTTTTAAAACGTTGCAGGCTACCAGGACAGCTGATGGGAGGACCAACGGGATTCACACTGAACGTCGGTGTCACTTCTGAGCTGTCACGCTGCGTACCACAGAGATAAACATTGCACATGTGAAATAATTGTCAGTTACTTCGGGCTGTCAAACATTTCAACGGAACATTGTCATCTCGGCGGCAGGCAAGCAAAATAACTGTGTTTATCCAAAGTCTACTTTCATCCAAAACACACCTCATGAAATCCCAGGCTCTCAAGAGGGGGTGGAGGGAGGAGAGATAGCAAGCACCCTTCATTCGTCCTTACCCCAGGCTGAAAGTTCACGACAAAGCCCTTAATGCCACCTTTTGCCCCCATTTGTGCAGCGTACCTGCCCAACACGGCTAAAGGACTAGAAATCCCTAAATCACAGCAAGGCAACGCGGCTGCGCCCTCAAAGCCCTTTTATTTCAGCTGGCAAAGACAAGAATCAAACTAGGAAAGAAATACGCTGGTGCACGCAGAGCCTCAGCCCCGCAGGCAGGCTGGGCCCATGTTTTGGTTATGGGACGGAGAAGATTCAAAACCTACCGTGGAAACAGAGCTGGTGCCAGCGTGGCACTACTCTGTTAGTTTGCAACCTGGGCACTTAAGGGGGTCTCCATCCACTCTGGGCAGGCCAGCCAGTTTTATCCTCCAAGGCAATAGCACAGATATACCTTTGTGCTTGAAGCTGGTGCCTCCCTTGCTCTCCTCAGGATGGAGAGGAGCGTATGTGCGGAAGCTTCATTAACTCTGTTCAAGGCTGTAGGGAAGCGAGCTCTGGGGATCCATCAGGTTCGCGAGGATTGGGTGTCCCGTGACCACCCGATGCTCCCCACAAGCAGAAGGGACATCAGTGAGCCCTTGCCCTGATACCCAGAGAAAGAAATGGCTCAAAATTCATCACACCACACCAGCTACTACCACCCAAGGGATGATGTTCATTCACTAACCCCGTCCATTTTAGCAGCCGGTCTATCTGCAGGGTCAGGACGATGTATCCCGAGAGAGAAAAATACATATGGGCCTTACACGTTTCTCCCAGAGGCACAATTCTTCTCTTCAAATAGCTAAATCGTGACAGCGCTCACAGAGATGCAGTCCCCCTGGTGTAAAAGATGCTTACCACAAATACACTTATCTTACACAAGAACAGCTTAAGCACCACTGATATTATTATACCTACCTTAGGTAAATGCATTGGTATAAGGGAAGTTATCTATAAAGGCAGAAATAAAGTAGTAAGACACATGTGCACAGTCATTAGCTAAGCCCCTTCTCTTATTCCAAGCCTCCTCCCTGTTCATTTTCTTTCAATCTTTTTTTGTTCATCTTTACCTCTTCCCCCTAAATAAACCTCTTAAAGAAAAATGAGTAAGAGGAAAGACAGAAATACGTTCAGGTTTTACACGATGTGCCCAGACCTGGTAATTGCCCTGCTTCCATCCCCAGGGAGCGTTCAACACGAAAACTGAGGTAACTGAAGCCCTGGCCATCGGGAGAGTCATTTTTTTTAAAGAGCAGGTGCCCAGATAAGTACCACTTGTCTGGATCATTTAACACACTGGAATATTAAGTATTAGCCAGTCTTGCACAGATGCTAAATTGCCAGAACAAAGTCATCTGATTTTAACTAGCTGTTCTCCTGCAAAAAAACTGTAACTTAGTAATATGGTATAATTGATTTTCTTTGGGCAGCAATTGAACTGTGAAGCTAATAAACTATGACTTGGGTATTTCTGGACTAATTTCAATCCCTTAAGGTTAAGTCAAATCCTCCAGGCCTTTTATGAGGCTCTAACTTTGAATAGGATTCACCATCCTGTCAGAGACCATATGAATAATGAGAAAGCTGTTTCCCCCCCCAGTTCAAAAATCAGATGGTGCACACTACTCACGATAACTGCAGCCCAGAAACCCTTCTTGCTCATCATCTTCTGCTGCTGTGAAGTGCAGTCAAGGCCACACCAGTACCTAAGGCTGTGCCAAAAAGCAATGAAATGGCCTACACTTATGTAGTACTACCCCGCAAGCAACTTTCCCAAGACTTTGCAAACTCTAAGAACTGATTGCGTAAGTCCAGAAAGCTGCAAAAGCTGGAAGAACATGTTAAGGAAAGATGAGACCAAGGATAGGCATGGCAACTGACTTCACGTCCATTAAAAAGATAGAACAGCCAGCCCCGCATGCCCATTTGAAGCTTGCAGGCTGGGAGGTTTTGGCTAACCCTGCAGAGAGCCATGGTGGGAGAGCAACACTGAAGTGCCAGAACGGGTTCCCCAAACGATGCCCATTGCTGGAGCTTCCCCAGCATAACTGAGACAATCATCGGTTAGGAACACGCCGGGCAGAGTCAGTCCTACCATTGAGATGTGAAGACACCATGCAAACTTTCAGGCCTTTTCCTATGATTGCCTTTCCAGGCCAATTTTCTATGATGAGGAAAACAGACTGTTTTACTAAAGACTGCAAGACAAGGTTTTACCATGTCATGTCTCATAGAAGTGTTAATTAATACTACCAGGGGAGGCAAAATGCTCTGCAACTCCCTTGGTTGGTCCACACCCGGACTTCCCGATTTAAGTACAGGCAGGTCACCTACCTGGTCTACACCAGAATTTATCCACCTCTAAAAGGAGAACTTTATTTCCTCTCTCCACCATCTGCTTGCAGTACACTGGACTGTCCTCAAAACAGGGACTACTGACCACTACAAGTAGTGCAAACATTGACAGATGACCTGAGCTGGTACCCCCAGAGTTTTTCTGGTTGTATCAGTACCTTGTGAGCACCACGACTGAGTAGGTTAAGAAAGACTTGATAAACACGGTGTGCTGCAGAAACCGAGGAGGAAATCTGAGGTTAAGAGCAATGAAATCAGTCAAATGGAGACTTTTGGAAGGGCTCTCCAGCTCTGGAAAAGCTAAGAGATTTGCAACATGACCGCAAATGGCCAAGAGCTGCCTCCTCCCAATACTTAACATGTAAACCACTAGCGCTGTTAAAAAGGAAATATTTTCGCAAACTAGAATGTGGAAAACAAAATTATTTATTTTAAAAAAATAAGCTAGTCTGTTTCTGGAGGCCTGATTTTCATTAACGTAATATTTCTGTTAACAGCCTTGTCTACGCAAGGCATCTGTAGAAAGTTTTTATTGTTAACTTAATAGTGAAAATCTAATACAGGTTCTATTTGAATTTTCCTATTAAACTGACGTCAATGGCAGTCTGAGAATCAGATTGTTAGAACCCAGACTATGAAACAAACATTCAAGTCAGATGCTATAAATGTAGCCATTGCACACTGGTAAGTGTGTTTTAACATTTTTAATCAGGTCTCTGGGTAGAGCCAAGATACACTTGGCATAGAGATGAGGGGAAAAATTATAAAAATGTAGACATTTTTACTTGGAAAGTCGATTATAATTTATTTCCAGGAAGACTGAAAAAAATTTGGAATACACACAGAGAACTGCACTTGTGCAAGCGTACGTACAAATACTGGGGCATGGTCGAGTCACTGGAGCTTGATGTCTTCATCAGCACTTGCCACACAACAGACTCAAGGTGAGAGACATTATCTTCCTGGTAAGGTTACCTTCCCCAGAAACGTGTGTAGCACAGGGAAACCAAAAAGGAAGGGGGAATGAGGGGATCCTATGGCAGTGCTGGGGAAGCAGAAGAGAAAAGTAAGAAAAGGAAGGAGCGTGTGTAGGGAGAGGAGATTCTGGTTGGAGATCAGAAGAGTTTCCCCAAGAACAAGATTGCAGGAAATTTGAAAATTCCATCTGGGATTCCCATCAAAAGGACGACAGGGTTCTGCACCTCATCAAAATCCTTACACGCTCTGGAAAAAAAAAAAAACAACCAAACTCTCCTTCCTCAAAGTTTCGGATTTTTGTAAAGAGACCAGCAGAAAAACAGGTAAAATAAACAAATCTTCAAGTGGTAAAAAAGAGCTGTGCTGGAAGAGAGATGGCGGGGATGGCCTTCTTGGTCTCTCCCACTTCGGTCTCGGGAAACCTGTGGGTATTGGCACTGGGTTCCTGCAGCGGTCCCCGCACCAAACCTGCTGCAGAGCCTCCTGCCTGGGCACCAAAAAGCACAGCACTCCCGTACCGGGCTGGTGGCTCCCCTTGCCAGAAGCCACGATAAGATCAAAGAGAGCTCAGAAGAGTAAACAAAAAGTCAACACACGTACACACGGCTGTATTATTTGCAATTGTTTATTGCTACCAAAGAGGGCCTGAACCCTTATCAGATTTCAAAACCTTTTAAGTATGTGTGAAAGAAGGATGAATCACAGTAGAAAACCTAGAGTTTTTATGTCTCTTTTCCTGTAGAGGTGGATTACAGAGTCGCATTTCCAACTCATCAGAAAGGAAAAGCACTGGAGCTTTGTGCTAATTATGAAAGCGATTTCTAGGGCCTGCACTAACGAGGCTAGAAATCAAACAAGTTTTTAAAATGCGAAACAAATAAACAACACTAAACTGCTTATAAAAAAAGAAGGTAAAGTACAGTTCACAGAACTTCAGGCTCTTTCTCATTTGATGTTGAAGAGGCCGGAAGTGACACACGGATGTTAGAAAACTGAATTCTGTTCTCAAAAATATTTTTCAAGACTCTTGGGTATACTGACCATCCCAGGCTTGGCCATTAGATAAAGGAGAGGTGCAGCACTAAAGGGAAGGGAGCCCTGCAGCCCACATTGTCTTCGAGAGTTAGATCAAGGAATGCCAACGTCAGCGGAGGCACAAGCTACCTGCTACAGACCTGATTTCTGTCTGGAAATTAGGGAGGCACTGTAACCCTGGGCTAGAAAACAGAGTTATACCAATACTGCAGTAGAGGATGAAGGTGCTCAAGTCCCCAACCCATGCCTCTCCCTTATAAACCCACATCTGTAAAATGCAAAGTCCCAACATTCAGAAAGAAGGTTTTTTTCACTCGATGCAAAAATATTCAACTTCCTTCTAATCAATAACCTGCCGAGATGCTGTGGGGGCTGAACTCGGTACCCATCACAGCTCATGGAAACACAGCCCTGTTGTGATTATGCCTATGGACATTAGCTTTGCTTAGAGCACCAGGTTTCCTGTGCATGGCTGGAAAGATCCCGAGCATGATTTATGGGATATTGTTACACCACCGTCTAGACGTGACCAGAGCTAACTCAGGAACCGATAACACCAAGTCCATGACAACACAAGCTCAACAGAGGCTAATGTGTCCTGCCAACAACTGTGGAGTCGGTGTACTTCTCCGGGACAAAACCCCTCTTGCACACACAGCCTCCCCAGCAGAGTGGTCTCCTCCTACTCGCGTCCTGCTCAGGGTGAGGGAGATGCAAACTGAACTTTTGGAAGCAGCAAGGCAGCTTCCACAATCTTCTCTAGATCAGCTATGGGCATTTTACAGCCCTTTCAGGACACTTTGCCCAGCTGCGATGAGGAAAGGACCCTTCGAGTCATGGCTCCCAGTGACCAAACTCAATCCGGGCCGGAGCTCGTCTCATCCTCACACCGGCAAAGCGCTGGGTGCCCACTTCAGGGTCTTGGAAAGGATCTGGTGCTTACTTCTGCCATACCAGTAAACGCCATTGCCTAGCCAAGACACAGCTTACTTTGGCAGGAGGCTCCGCTGGAGGATTAGCAACAGCACCGAGAGGACTTTCGTGCTTGGAACAAGCGCAGCTACACCTGGGCTGCTGTTGACAGAATTATGTTGGTAAGAGCGGAGGGGGAACGGCTTCCTGACCAACCCAAATACGCCAGCAAAATCACTGAGCATAGGGTCAGGCTTCAGACGAAACCACACCGCAATTCCTGGCACCCGTTGTTATAGTGGAAATTTCAATCACAATAACCTGCAGTAATTAAATGGACCACGGAAGGACTTTTGCCCTCAGGGAAGGGATAAAAAGAATAATATTTCCTTCAACGAGCTGGAGGACATCCAGCACCGACACAACTGTGCAGGACTGGGCGTAGCGGTATCAACATCTCACACGACAGCCACTGGCAAGGAAACCAGATACAGAAGTGTGGGAAATCTGAGTGCTTTGTATTTTCTCTTCAGTCACGTAGCTTTTCCTTGATACCTGAAGCTCCTAGTGCACGGCAAAGAAAACAAGTCAGCACAGCTGACTTGTAAGCCAGCCAGCGGGTATTGCTGCCTAGAGAGCTAGGTGTGAAGCCCAATGGCAGGTCTGGAGTGTTCCTGGAGGAGTGCTCATCTGTTCTTCCTTCCTTCCTGAAGCAAGCTCATTTAGAACTTCACTTCTTCAATGGCAGGTCCTGGAGCAAGTCTGGCCAGCCAGGGCAGCCCTCAGAGGAAGTGAAGGATGGAAAATGGAAGGCCTAAATAAGGAGAACAAGCTAGGTAAGCTCCCCAGAGGGTTCCTATCAGCTGTTGCAATCCACACGTATATGCAGCAAGCATACAATGGCTAAAAAAAATAAAACTTCCCATGCTTTAAAATACTAACACTTAAGGCTTTCTTCTCTGCCATTATTATTTCTTCATTTTGCAGACTGCAAAGGTGCTGACAGGTAGATAGATCCCCAGAGCATACCAAAGATGCTCCGATGGGACCAAATGATGGGACCTCAAAGCAAAGCTTCAAGAGCCCACCTGAGGACATGGGCAGCTGGCTCAGAGTGCAGCTCTGGAGCCAAAGCCTGGAGCCTGGCTCAACACCCAGAGGTGCGAGGAGGAGAGAATGGGAACACCGGGGCCAAGCAACGAGGTTTCTTCTACTTCATACGTCCGCCTTCTCGAGTACAGACAGAGAACAGAACAATTTCAGGAACAACGCGCAGATGTGTAAAAGCTCAGTATTTTAAAATCCACCTTCATTATGGGAAGCTGAAAAGGGCTTCATCATTCAATCTAGCGCAGCATTTGTTTTTCAGCCAGACCCATTTATCGTTCAACATGCAAGCTCCTAAAGCTGACAGGATGCATCCTTTTCCTATTGCACCATTATACCAGCTTTTATGGAAACAGCTACCAATTGTCATCACAATAACATCCATCCTATTTTCTGTCATTCACCTGCAGCCTTGTTCAAAGATGTGTGTGATTATAAATTTGATTTACTTCTTTCTGGCTGACTTAGCAAATCTTCCCCAAATCAAGTGTTAGCCACACATACATCCTCTAAAACTTAATGCTTAGTAACATCATAAATAATAAACTCTACAGTATATTTATGAGTCAATTTGTCTACACTCCCACCTATATATAGCATCAAACTCCTTCCTTTGCCACCAACATTACTATGGCTAACTCTAGCCACACTCATGGATTAAGCAAATCTACTTCTACTTGAATTTCTTATCTAATGTGCTTGCATGTTTTGGAGGGGGAAAAAAAATCCTTGCATTTGTAAACTTTTTTTTTTTAAATTTACGAACCAGCCTGAATGCGTAGTCAGCAAGAGAGGGATGCCCTACAGTCCAGCAAGAAATAAAATATATCTGCTCCTATTTCACAGAAGACACAAACCAGAACAGATCTTCATGGGGGAACACGCTTTAGGAATAGGCGAGCGTTTTGCTCAGCATTATTCTTGCATGTGAGCTCGCAGGCACAGAGACCACTAGCCGCCCTGAATAACATCCATGCCCTCCCCTTCTTTTAATAGCAGGTGAAAAGAGAATGTTTTTAAACTAGTAAGAACTATGAGAGCTGACGAAATCTACTACATTGCAATGCATGTAAAATGGCTTTATTTTTCAGTATCTTATGAAGTCAACAAGAGAGCAGCCTGTATTAGCAGAAAATTAGCTGGAAACCTGCACCTTTCCCTTGCTATTATACTTTATCTATCACTTTGATTTCAATGCCACAATGACACCTTGTTTCTCAAGTACACAACAAGTCAGAATTTACAGGTCAGACAGTAAAGGAAGAATGCTAAAAACAGAAAGACGTTTATTTACAACTTTGCATTTTACAAACCCTATTTATTCCTAACACAGCTATTCACATTTGGCCAGCTACTGTACACGCGTGGGATACTGTTCTGAAACAGTAATTTGGCAAAGGCAGTAAAAATGCACAGCCAGGACATTTGCTAACAGAAATATACGTAAGCTCCAGGAGGTGGGGTAACACAAAGCTTGGAGGAGCGATGGTCTAAATAGTAGTAGGAGTAGCAGCAGTATAAAACTGAAGCAGGCAATCTAGGCAATCAATAGCACATTCTCTCTCCTTTCTAGGTGCTTGCAACATATTTTTCCTCACAGAAT
>VXAK01005829.1:8491-34036 GCA_013399435.1 Arenaria interpres | reverse complement strand
AAGGGCACATTGCCGGCTCATGGGCACCCTATTGACCACCAGGACTCCTTGGTCTTTCTCCTCAGAGCTGCTCTCCAGCAGGTCACCCCCAACCTGTCCTGGTGCAGGAGGTTATTTCTCCCCAGGTGCAGCACCCTACACTTGCCTTTGTTGAAGTTCACCAGGTTCCTCTCTGCCCAGGTTCCTCTGGATGGCAGCACAGCCCTCCAGTGTGTCAACGACCCTCCCCAGTTTTGTATCCTCACCAAACTTCCTCCTCTATAGAGACACAAAGGATGGCAGATCTCTAAGAAGCAAAAAGCTATTCTGTTGCTTTTCTTTTACTCTTCCTGTTTGTCAAAGGCATCAAAGTACATTCAACGTCCAGAGAGTGCAGGACTTTTCACAGCACGAGGGTCATGGAGAGATATGAACAATAGGATTTAGCCTATCTAAAGTGTGCTAAGCAACAGCTGGAATACAGAACAGCCGTAAGGACCTGCAACCCCACCAACATCAAGGGAACGAGATCACTACAGCAGACTTGACTCTGCCCAAGTCTACGTTGACGTACAGGTGGCCAGTAAGATGAAAATGAAATACCGCAACAAACAAATAGATTATAATAGATTAACCGGTGTACTGATACAGAAAAACATCCTTCCACAGGGCAAAGCACAGCAAACCCCCATGGGCTGGCTGGTGTGAACAGCTTCAGCTCCAGCAGCACGTGAGCGCGGCGCTGGGGAGAGACACCAAAGTCCACTCTGGTTTCCTCTGCAGGAGCAGAGAAGAGAGGACATAGGTAAACAGTGCTACAAACAGAAGAGGGTTTCTAAGGCAAATAAGATGAAAACCCAAATCCTCTGACCTCCTCGTAGAAGGAGGAAATTGAACACACCTATGAAGTTAAAGTTGAATTAGTTTAACAATCTACGACAGCCGCAGAAGATGAGGTAGATTCCCCTTCACAGTACGAGACCAGATTCCCCCAGCTGCCAGAGATATTGCAGATATGCGTATCTCTAGGTTAGAGACCACAGGCAATAATCACCTTAGGAAGTTTGACTTTGCCCCATTATATCACTGTTTATTTACACTATATTAAAAAAAAAAAAATCAGATTAGGATATCATCTCTTAAACACACATATATACACCACCAGGTACAAGGTGAGCTTGATCTGCTTGGGGCCTCTAAATATCACTGAAACACTGTGAACAAGTAAGGGGGATGTTTGACTCCTGATCTGAATAGAGTTTCTTCACCAGAGAACAAACTAGTAATTCAAATCAGCCATATAAAAAAAATAAATCATATTCTTAATTGCTAGCACACACATCTAAGCTTCAAAACCAGAATGAACCCACAAATCCTCCTCCCATCCAAGTGTATTTACGTACTAGCATCTTCCAGCTACAGAATGAGATCTGCCACTTGTTAAAACAGACAAACCACCAACCTGCTTCAAAATCCACGCTACTGAATGCCTTAATGTAAGGACCTACAAGCTTCCCGTGATGAGGTAACAACAATTAATACACTGGATTCGCAGTCAGTGCTTTCAAACAGTCAAAAAAACCCCACAGGGATAACAAGCTAGTGGTACAACTCGGAGATGCCTAAGTAATTGTTCTGGGGTCACCATTTCATGTTTCTCACCAGATAAATCCATCCTCTCACCATAACATAGCTTGTGCAAAGGATCCAACCTCATCTGTTCTGCCTCTCGAAGTCCTTGGTCAACTGTCACCACACAACGAATGAATGTTGTAACTTGCAATCAAACTCGAGCAAAGAGGAAAAGATGGCACACAAGTATCAAAGTACCCAAGTATGAAAGAGCCTTATATCTGGATATGCATCAACGCAATTGAATATTATCACACATAAAGTATAAAATGCATGTCCATACATCATGTATATAGGTGTATCAAAAACCCGAAGTATTTCCAGCTTCATGTGTTTCTACATGTTGCCTAAATTCTCTACACTGAATAAAAGAAGTACCGCAAAACCTCTCTCCACAAAGAATTAAAAACAAAAAAGAACAGAAAGCCCAGCAAACAGAAGTTCCAGCAAATGTTTAGAAGGAGAAAAACTGTTCAGGAAACGGGCAACCAGAATCCGGTAAGGACGGCAGGAGACACACTTGTGCTTTCTGCAGAAAGTCTAACCATCCCGCAATATGGCTTTTGCAAAGCCCAAAATCAGCCCGCAGTTGGATGACACTGTGGGACAGATGTTTGAGACATCACATAAGGGAGTTACACACAACAAGCCCCATGAGGAAGAATGAACCTGAAGGCTACAGGATCGCTCTGATGCCAGCGTATGCATAGCTTCTAGGCAGCTGCAGACAGGAAAGGCAGAAACAGTCCTGCACTCATGATCCCTTCAAGTAATTTGCTGTTTTAGTCATAATTAGATCACGCAATCAATAGATAAAACTTACCAAAGGATTCAAAAGCTTCCACATATGCATTTAATTCAGAACTTTTTTTCATTGAGAATCATTAAGGAAACGCATCCCGTTTCTGTTAACATCGATAGTATTTCATTACACTCGATTCTGCAGAATCATCATCAACCAGGGCATCTTAGTTTTGGTTAGCAGACCATCACAATTTAAGCTCTTCTTATTACTGATGAGGTTTCTTAAGATAAAAAGATCCTAAGTCCCTTTAAGCCAGTTAATGCCTGTTTTAATGGAAAAAGTAACTTTTTCCAGCTGTGAGGCAAACCCTAAACTCCTAGAGGCCTAAACTCCCACAGCCAGATTTGATTTGAGAGCATTTTCAGGATTAAAAAATTGGTTTGAGCTCAGGGTGTACTGTCAGACCACAATAAAAGGAAAATGAATACAATATGCTGGAAACACAACACTAGTCACATTAAAAAAACACTTTCTGACAGCGTTAATTATGACACTGTGCCTCCCACTCTTATCACGCACAGCCCTTTCACAGCAGCTCCACAGACCTCCACCCTCAGCCATCCCAGGCATGAAATAAGAACAACAGCAAGCCTTCTGGAGGATAGAAAAGGAAGAGTTACTGCTAGTCCAAGTTCACAGAAAATGCTTGCTTTCACAAGTTGTTTTTTTCCCCCCATCTGTTTTTCAGTTCCCTCTGTTTCACAGAAACCTCTGCTTCTGTCTTCATGGAAAAAGGTGACGGCGAGCAGGAAGAGAGGGACAAGCACTGGTAAACCAAGGAAACCTCTATGTTTTCATGTTTAGAGAAAAAGAACATGATTTAACATATTTCCATTGAAAAAAATTTTCCAATCGGGGCGGGGGGAGGGGGGTGGGAAGAAAGAAATAAAACTGTTTCAAAAAAATTCTTGGGATGCTGTATCAGCCACCCAAGGCTCCAACGTGAGCCCTGCCTGAGCATCCTCAGGCTCCTGACCTGAACAGCCAAGTCATCTTTTTTTTTGGTTTTTTTGGGGTTTTTTTGTGCTGCAAACCCACAAATGAGAAACTGGCACCAAGTCACGCTACTTACGTGACAATCTTCTGGACCGAAGCTGAAAAGAAGGGCAGCGAGCGATGTGCCAGCCTAACCCATGCAGCCGTGGGGTCTGAGTGCCAGGAGGAGCTGGGTTGTCCAGTGAGCAGAGTCACACGGGGCTCTGACAACGACATCCCCAGCACAGAACGGTGGCAACCAAGACGGGCAAAGAGATGGAAAAGCCACTGTGATGAACAAGGCGGCGGTACGGCACGCTGGGACAAACTGGTGCCGGCTGGGAATGAGGTTTCAAGTCAAAGTCCCCCCTTTACCTGGAGCTCTCTACCAATTAACCCCACACAAACATCCCCCTGCCCTAGCGAGACTCTGCTGTAACCTAGACATCTTGGAACAGGCTGGACCCACCACGTGGGTTGGTCTGCATGAGAGAAAACACCGAATAAACATAAAGAGCACAGGACACAGCCATAAGGCAGAGCTGCCTTGTGGGAAGCAGCAGCAAAAGCCTCCCCAGTAACAAGTTAAGGGTGACCAACTGGTCCCTGGTTTTTGCCCGGATTTAGTCAGTGGTTAAAACCAGCATTTACCGCCATGGCAGCAAGACCAAGCAAAACAACAACAGCAGCAGCCACGTGCTCAAAGGCAGAATGAACACACCTACTGCCCTCACGCAGAGGGCAACGTGTATGATGGCTCCTTATCGCAAAGCAGTTCAAGAAACACCACGTGTCCTAGACAGAGGTACTCCTACCTGGGAGAAACAAAGTACAGGGAAATGCAAAGCTGCAGGATCAACGAGCAGTAAAAACTGGGCAGCAACTGCCTGTATTGGCATCTGAGGTGGGCACACAAAATATTGTTTATGGTTTCTAGCATCTTCCTTGGGGCTGTCAAACAGCGATGGCACTGTTACCATCTTTAAAATGTGGAGGCTTTAAGTCACACATACAGCCATTTCAAGGACAAGTTTTGAGACACAGATATGGAATTTCTTTATTGCTACACAATTTTGACCAAACTGTCTGCTCAATCAAGGACAATTAGTTTTCCTTGATCGTGAACAACATCCTAACTGCACAACAAACCACTGTCCTACACAGTAACGCTCCTCATTAACAGAATCCACATGTGGTAGTCCTTTAAAAACACTCATTTTAAAGAAAGAGCCCCCCGGGCACACGCACACACCCCCAAACAAAACACACAAGTTATAAAATCAAGGAGCAAAGTCAAGCAGTAGCCTTGTTCAAGGAAACAATACCTGCAGCAGCATCTTTATTCCAACTGCGCTAAAGAAATTAAACAATTATACAACTCAAGTGTCCATTATTCTTGCAGCTTCCTCATAAAATATCCAGTGCATCCGAGTACCTAGAAACAACCTGCCACCCTGAGAACGATGTAGATGATGTTGCTGATTCATTTTCTGGCAGTTGCAACATCTACTCTTGTTCAAACGCCCATTTTCCGGACTCTGCATGACCGTCTTCCAATGCCTCTCTATAAAGTGTCTTTTTTTCTTCTTTTTGTTTTTAAAAGTCCAGTTGATGTCTCATCATCAGAAAATGTGTCAGAAATTACATTCATTTCTTAGACCTCTTCCTATTTCATTGTAATAGTCGGTCCAGCTTGTGATTACAGAGTTTGCCGTATTTAGTGCGTTACTCAATAGTCAAGAAAGTTTTCCAGAAGGTGCAGATACTGAAATTACACAGGAGTCCCTTTTTAAATTAGTAAATTCATCTCTTATTTTTAAATTTTAAATACAAGACAGACAGACCAGCAGTAATGAATCTCTGATGGGAGTTAAGGAAGCAGTTAGCAATCTCTTGCTATCTCCCAGCAGGAGGGGGGCGGGGGGGAAAGAAGCCGCTTGATTTTTGCATCTCGAAGAAACCGGATGAAATAAGTACTATCCAAATTGCTATACCCACACACTACAAATCACTTGTTCTTTGAGCAACATGATATCAGGAAATTACTTGAAAAGCCTAGAAATTTATCACAGCTAATGGGGAGGTGGGAGGGGATGGGGTGGAGGGGAAGTTGCTTAGGCTCTAAGTATCCCTGAAAATTTTAGTCTGTATCAAATCAGTAAAGGTCCCAAATGCTTCTGTTGTGGGTTATTTGGGAAGGAAACACGGTCTCTAGCATCAAAAATAAGGTTGAGAAAGTAAAAGGCTGGATAAACCTTAAGAGAAAGTGCAGCTATGCTTGATTTCAGACCTACTCTCGCACAAGTCATCACAGTTATTTCACCGGTTTCTCGCACTTTGATTTTATACGGCTGCACAGAACGAAGAGCAGGAGGCTGCATCAAACATGAAAGAGTGAAGAACTGAACAAACTTCACCTCTGTCTCTGACACTTGCCCTGCCTGTAAAAAGTGACTTCCCGTAAAATTTCCTGCATCGGTCTTCCGGTGGCTGAAAGCTTAGAAAAAAAATAAACCAAACCCTGGCATTGAACATGAGGGAAAGATGCCCGGCACGCTACTGCTCTGCAACAGCAAATGAAATCAGACCTGCTAAGCCACCTAAGGCAACAGTGCCTATCCTTAAAAAGAACAAAAAATATCTTTATAGAAAAAGTCTCCATGGCACCCTCCGCTTCACCAGCGAGTGACAGCGGAATTACCAGCATGAGAGATAATACAGCCATTAACAGCTTACTGAATTTTAAGGCCTACAGACCAGCCTTCCTCAAGGAGTGAATCCCTTTCACTGACCTACTCACATTACTACTTATTCCTTCCCATTCCCGGGCAAGGCAGCCAAAGAATAACTTTGCACCTCTTACCAGGCAGACGAGCTGATCTCACCTTCCTCAATTGCTTCTCACTGTGAAGGATGTCAGTCAAGTCCAGCCTCTCCAGAGGTAGTCGGTGCCTATCTCTCACCAATTTAAAAGGGAGACCTACAGCACTTAAAAAACAGATTTCCATGCCCCGAGAAAACTCATCACCTTATTTTCATTGCTCACATCAAGAGCAAAACATACAAAGAATTTCCTTAGGTTCAGTAAGGTAAAATTTTATATTTTTTTTGTAGCTTGACTGCACAAACTCCTTTATATTTTGAAGGAAAGCCACCAGGAGCTTCAGCATCACCACATGGTTTCCAGATGAGGCCTTTTAAATGCTACTTAGGTACATGTCTCCCACCTGAGCTAACAGCACAAGTCCCCATGTCAGCAAAACCAGTTGCTCTCCACACAGACAAGCCCCACCACGGCTACTCCTCGCTTTCCCCTCTCCCTTTTCCTACATTTCAACTCCGCATAAATCAAGCGACGTGCTTATAAAGTGTTCTTGAAGTAAATCATTTGTACCAAGCAGAATGAAGTTTTACTAGCATTTTCCCCCAACACAAACACTGCAAATAAATTTCAGTCTCGGTCAAAAAGCCATTCAGAGTTACTTTGATTAAGTATCACTTTTGTAAATACGGAGGCAATTTAAAACACCTGGAACATAAAATGCTTCTTTGTAGGCAATGTTTTGAGTACAAGTCCATTAATTTCATGAAATTTACCACGTGCTTCAAAGTTAACTGAGGTGACTGAACTAGGTGTCACCTCTGAGCAGCTGAGCCCAGGGTTAACCGCTTGTGTGCGGAGCCCCCGCTTCCACCCACACACCAGCGGAGCAGAGCATCCCCACGCCGGGCTGCTAACGCCTTTGGGGGCCATCCCAGTACTGCCAGCTCAGGCACACGGTTCAGGGAACGGCAGCGTGAGCTGCACCTTCGCAGCCCCCGGCACACAACGGCAGCACCACCGCCTTCAGCACGTGTGCCTGTTGGAAGGGGTCCAGCGGGGAGGGCCACGAAGATGCTCAAAGGGATGGAGCACCTCCCCTGTGAAGACAGGCTGAGGGAGCCTGGAGAAGAGAAGGCTCTGGGGAGATCTCACAGCAGCCTTCCAATATCTGAAGGGGGCTACAGGAGAGCTGGGGAGGGACTCTTTGTCAGGGAGTGCAGTGACAGGACAGGGGGTAACGGTTCTAAACTGGAAGAGGGGAGATTTAGATTAGATACCAGAAAGAAACTCTTTCCTGTGAGGGTGGTGAGACACTGGAACAGGTTGCCCAGAGAAACTGTGGATGCCCCATCCCTGGAGGGGTTCAAGGCCAGGCTGGATGGGGCTTGGAGCAACCTGGTCTGGTGGGAGGTGTCCCTGCCCAGGGCAGGGGGGTTGGAACTAGGTGGTCTTTAAGGTCCCTTCCAACTCTAACCATCCTATGAAGCATCTCCTCCATGTAGGATAGCGCGAGAGCCTCAGGAAGTTAATCCACCATCATAAAAGGAAGAAGTTACATGCCTGACCTTATCAGGTCAGGCAAGCGACAGGACACTGTAGGGTTTTAAATCTAAAGCAGAAAATGAAACATGGTGGAACAAACACACATCAGTAGCGAAACAGCTTCCTGCTCAGCAAATAGTCACAACTTATTTCCCAACAGGCTGCTCCTGCGGCCCCAAGAAAGCCATGAGCATCAAGCAGCTCGTAGGTGACCCTTAAGAATCGCTCCACATCTCCACCAAAGCATTCAGCATCATCTTTGGAGGCAGGAGAGAGGATGAGCGTTCACTAGTTAACATAATTCATACCTCTATGCTAGTAAAAAGGAAAAAAAAAAAGGGGTTGGAGGAAAAAAAAATTAAAAAAAAGGACAGATTTAAATGTCAACTGCAAGGTTACCTCCAGGCCTCCAAGCTATTTTGATGCACTTACCTACAGTAATAAAGTCCAAAAGTGGTGGCTTTGCTGTTGTTTAACAGCAAGCAGAGAAAGGTTCAGCCACAATGTGAGCCAAGCAGGATAAAGCAGAGGGGCTTCACACCAACGGTACCCTCAGGAAAGATGCTGCCTGCAGGTGGCACATGAAGCAGGGTAAGCTCCCTCCTGCCGAGGATGCCCCCAGTACATGTGCCAGCCACAACTGCTGCTAGCCTGGAGGTGCTGGTGCAGGCTGTTTTCACCCCAGTGAGCCTGTCCAGTAGAACTTGCGTATCACAGAATGACATGGGGTTGGAAGGGACCTCTGGAGATCATCTAGTCCAACCCCCTGCCAGAGCAGGTCCACCCAGAGCAGGTTGCACAGGAACCTGTCCAGGCAGGTTTTGAATGTCTCCAGAGAAGGAGACTCCACCACCTCCCTGGGCAGCCTCTGCCAGGGCTCTGCCACCCTCAAAGTAAAGCAGTTCCTCCTCATGTTTAGGTGGAACTTCTTATGTTTCCTACAGGTTACAAATATTTGAGTGCAAGAAGGGCGAAGAGCCAGGGTTCTGGCTGTTCTTTCCAACAACGTGTGGCACCATAGAAGGAAGAAAAAAAAAAGACTTCTTTCAATCTTCCTGTAAAAAAAAAAATACCCTGAAATCCCCCAGTTTCTTGAAGAAGTGTATTCACCACACATCTTTCTAAGTACTGGTGGTAACCTACCAAGGGAGGTAACAATACTTTGTATGTATCTGTATAAATAGCTGTGTATCAAGAGACAGCTAATTCTAGGACAAACTAGTCCCTTAGTCAATAAAATATTCTTCTGTGCCCTAACTGCAGTTTTCCCAGTTGCAGCCCAGAAAGAGTAACAAGCAAGACGAGTTACTGACGTCATGCCAAAAAACTCCCCTTGCTGAAGTTTCCGTATCCCTTTTAGAAGCATCAGTATTTGTTTTATTTTTGTTTGATCACTTCACTCCAGCATCCAGAACATAACCGGGAGTGGATTTAACCGTCTCAAGGGAGGCTGGCACAAGCTGAGGTTTTTGGGTCTCTCTAGGGCTGTGTCCCGTGCAAGGCAGCACCATGTTAGAGATCCCTATACTCTGTCCCACCAGCTAACAAGTTGCAGCATTACTCAGTGAGAATGAATCGGACCCTGGAAGCTTGGTTGTCTGATAACACTGCGCCACGCCTGGGCTAAATCTCTTCCCCTTATCTTTTAGCTCACAACAGCTCTGTAAAGCAATGGCACTCTCCAGAGGTATTTTCGTATGTGATTTCCAGCAATTGCAAACTCCCTGCGAGACCAGAGACCCACATGTCAGCCCATCCGCTGACATCGCCCCTCAAAGTCTCTTACACCAGGGCTGACTTAAGATTGAAACGGATAAAGCGAAGGATGGGGAAAATGACACATTAATTCCATTTGCAATGGAAGTCACAGATATTTCAACACAAACTGCTGAAAGCAACTGAGCAACAGGCAAGAACTGATGTTAATTCTGAGTCCCCAAACTGAAGTTTAGTCCCAAGACCATGGCAGGATGCTGAATAAAAGTGCCCCACTGATGCAGTTCTCCGAAGCTATTCCATCCCTGCCTGCAATTTCCTGACCTGTCCCCACATCAAGAGTGATTTCCTCCACCTTCACGCTGACTCCCCACTCTTACACAGGCAAGTGACTGAGCTCTTTTCCCTCCCTGTCCTCAGTAACCAACACGCTCCAAAAAAGACTGCTTTCACCGTGTTTTCAGTAGGGCTCTGCCCACATCGTGATACACGCGGCTCAAAAGCCAGGCAAAGCAGGACGCTGGCACATGCACGGTCTGCTGTATCCAGGGAATAAGGGATAGGAGCCCCATACCTCCCTGCTACCCTGCACTGTGCTTTTAATTATCAGGGAAGAACCCAAAGGCATGTCTTTGGCTCCCCATGTGACCAGATCACCGATGCCACAGTAGAAAATGCCCCTTAACCACAGATCCCTCAAAAAACCTCCGATTCCTTTAAATGCTGGAGCCAAAGCTGCATTTTAACACTGCAGAAACAGTTGTCCCTCATTCTTTCCCCTCTCTCCACAGCTTAGCCTTTTACAATATATTTAGAAGAAAAAGCGACATTTGAAAACATTATTAAATGTTAAATGGTTAAATGTCTCATCATTAAATGTTAAGAAGATCACAGAAGAAAAACATAAAAAGCCCCAACATGAAGTTTGCAGACGACACCAAGCTGTGTGGTGTTGTTGATATACCAGAGGGATGTAATGTCATCCAGAAGGACCTGGACAGGCTGGTGAGGTGGGCCCAGGTGAACCTCATGAAGTTCAACAAGAGCAAATGCAAGGTTCTGCACCTGGGCCAGAACAATCATCACCATCAGTACAGACTGGGGGGTGAGGTATTAGAAAGCAGCCCTGAGGAAAGGGACTTGGGGGTGCTGGTGGACGAGAAGCTGGACATGAGCAGGCAGTGGGCACTTGCAGCCCAGAAGGCCAATCCCATCCTGGGCTGCATCAAGAGATGCGTTGCCAGCAGGTCCAGAGAGGTGATTCTGCCACTTTACTCTGCTCTGGTGAGGCCTCACCTGGAGTGCTGTGTGCAGGTCTGGAGCCCTCAATATAAGGAGGACATGGACCTGATGGAGCGGGTCCAGAGGAGGGCCACGAGGATGATCGGGGGGGTGGAGCACCTCTGCTACGAGGACAGGCTGAGGGAGCTGGGGTTGTTCAGCCTGGAGAAGAGGAGGCTCCGGGGAGACCTCATAGCGGCCTTCCAGTACCTGAGGGGGCTACAGGAAGGCTGGGGAGAGCCTGTTTACAAAGGCCTGTAGTGACAGGACGAGGGGCAATGGCTTTAAGCTGGAGGGGAGCAGGTTTAGAGAAGGTTCTTTAGGAGAAGGTTCTTTACTGTGAGGGTGGTGGAGCACTGGAACAGGTTGCCCAGGGAGGTGGTTGAGGCCCCATCCCTGGAGATATTCAAGGTGAGGCTCGACGAGGCCCTGGGCAACCTGGTCTAGTTGGGGGTGTCCCTGCTGACTGCGGGGGGGGTCGGACTAGATGACCTTTGGAGGTCCCTTCCAACCTGGACAATTCTATGATTCTATGAATTAGTCCTCACCTATCATTCTTTTCAAATATACATGCTCAGTAGAAAGAAACTCAAGCTTACACTTCTTGCAAATGCTTTTCTGCCCTGTATTATCAGCCCCTATTATTACCTTCAGTTTCATTCAGAAACAGCCTTTGAATGGTTTTTCAAGGGGGAAAATTCTTTTTAACCAAGTCAGGCCGAGGATGATGTTAACCAGATTTGTTTTTATTTCCAGTCACTCTTCAAATTATTAATATCATTCCGTGCAGATAAATGGTGTGTTTGTGGTTTGCGAAACACACTGAGAAAGAAGGTATATTAGCACAAGGCATTCATAGTCTTTTTGCCAATAAAAAAAGGGAAACTTCTCTGGGCAGCAGAAAGTAGAGCATCCACTTGAAGTATTTATTATTTTTTTTCTTTTTCCACTTAATAAAGACCTCTGGTTGCATTCCCTTAATTCCCATTTTTGACAGACAACTGAAGCAGGAATGTTATTAGAGTTAGAAAAATCCTTTCTAATAGCCAAGATAAAAACGATTGGATGGAGGAGAGGTTTAGGGACTCACAGAGCCTCGAGCAAAGCATCACTCTCGGGCAGCTGAAATTCGACAAGAGTAACCTGCAGTGTTTTAAAGAGCTACATTCAACCCCTTGGCCCACCAGCCATTTTCCAGGTGACTTCGCTGAAACCACTTATCTCCATTTCTCTGGTTACGTATGGTGCCTGACCATTTTTCTCCCATACCACTGTTAGGAGCTCAGATGTTTAAGAGCTGGAAACAGTTATGATGTAGAGGGGGTAAAGTTACTCTCTTTGACCAGCTGTACAAAAAAATCAATGCTCTATGCAAACTCAGCAGCGATGGACCAAAACAGACTGACATTCACCACCTCCTCCACCACTAAATGGAGCACACCAGGAAAAAGTACCCAGTTTGCCAAAGCAACACGCACATGTCTCCTTCAGCTTCAGTCAAACACCAAACCACCCCACAGCCGCACTTTTTAGATGTGGTTTTATACACCAGGTCAAAAAAATCAGTTAAGCAGCATTTGACAAGAGAAAAGAAAAATATCTAAAACAAACAAAAAACCCCCAACATCAACAGAAATGGAGGAGGGGAAGAAACGGTAATTTAAAAGTGACCCTTGGTAGGGGGTGGGGGGAAGGTCTGTCTGATTTGCTTCGGATATAGTTGGGCAGGAAATCGTTGAGGTGGGTTAAAATACCTTTCTTGTACATGCTTTACAAAGAATTTCCTCTGATTACTAGAATAATATTTGTTTTCAAGTCAATCTTGATAAATCACAGCTGTGGTGCTTTATTTCCTCTCTCCCCTCTCCTTGTTTTCATCTATTAATAGGCCTGCGTGTACCCACGCATCAATTAAAAATATATACATCTGTACTTATTCTATATATAAACACTTGCATTTTGCAATCAAATTTCCAATGTAACAGCACCCCGGTCCTGAACTGTGTCATTTGCACTTGTACTAACGAGCCCACAGCACAACCCTGTGCTCCCCCTTGTGAGCCCAGGACCCCAATTATGTCCTAGACCAAAGAGACATCCATGCATAAGGGGAAGAGCCAGAGGTATCAAGAAGGTAATTCAATTAACAGCCCTGCAGCCACTCCAGGCTCAGGAGTCTAAGTGCCAGAACAAGAGAAGCATAACCCTGAACAATATTGTTGTTTTTTCCTTTCTGCTTCCCCAGCTTAAGGGGAGGAAGGTGAGACATCTGAAGAAGCTTTAATATAATTCAGGGCTATTCAGTTTTGCCATTTCAAAGCTTTAGAAGTCTCTGGAAGTAGTTATAACCAGGTATTTTAAGCCAACAATATGGTCAGCATCACTTCCAAATTACATGCTCCAGTATTTCCACTGCTGAATTTTGGAGTCCAGCATAGGAAGGAAGGGATTTATTCTTCAAGTTAGATATACCAAAACTCACATGGTTTTTTTTATCATTTAACTTCCAGGAGAATTATGACAATCTCAGTTCTTGTCCCAGCTTAGCTCCTCCAGGTGTCACCTCCCCACCTAAAATACAACTCCAGTTGCACTAAAATACTAGTTCTCAGGCCCAAACCCAATACACTTTTCAGACTCCAAGGAGAAACTGCAGACCAGACTGCACTGCCACAGCCCATTGAGTTTCATCAACCGATCAAGTCTAGAAACCCTTTCTGATTTGAAGTTTTTCTTGTAAGCCTCTGACAGTCACAACAGCTGCTTTATTTCTATGCTGAGCAGCATTAACGAGAGTTATTTGCTTTCTTTAAGAGGATTTAGCACAAATATAAAAGGGGACTTTTATCACAGGTCCCACTAACCAATTACTTAGTTCTTAACAAAGCAGGTAGATACAGTTTTGAAAACAAGACTCCCTTCCCAGAAAGTTACCTGGAGGCATCTGACCTATTCCTACCGACAGTAAATGCATTCAAAGGTCTCCCCCGGGAAAGATTATCTCCTGGAGTTGATTAGGCAATTTTACAGCTGGCATGCTGAGATTTTAACAGCCTTTAAGAACCATCCAGTCAGTTCAAACTGAAGTGACTTCAAAAAGGAAAAACAAACAACAAAAAGAAAAAAAATCCAACGCGAACTGACAACGAGCGTATTAAAAAAAACCAAACGGACAAGAACTACTGGGCTGGGCGGCGGGACGTAAGGCACAGAACGTGCCGTACCCTCCACGCACCCATCCCCAGGCCCTTCTTCCTCCTGCAGGAGCTCTCTGCCAGGTCCAAGGCTGTTAACTCACATGAGCAAGGGTCGGGAGGTCTGGCCCTCCAGCGCTGGGTCGTGTCCTTCAAACTGCTGTCTCTTATCTGGCTGCTAAGGAACCGCGCTACACGCAAAGCCGAACAACGCCCGGCCACCCCATCTCACTTACACCACGTAGCACTCTCTTGGCAGCCATAAAAGCATTAAGCTAACAAACAGGCTTGATAAATCAACTTGTAGCTTGGCCAAAACGAAGAGCGACTAGGAGCCTACCTGGGGCTTAAACACTATCATTCCTAGAATCATATGGGGTTGGAAGACACCTCTGGAGGTCATCTAGTCCAACGGCCCCACCAAAGCGGGTCCACCCAGAGCAGGTTGCACAGGAACATGTCCAGGCAGGTCTTGAATGTCTCCAGAGAAGGAGACTCCACCACCTCTCTGGGCAGCCTCTTCCAGGGCTCTGCCACCCTCACAGGAAGGTGGTCCTCCTCACGTTTAGGTAGAACTTCTTATATGCAAGTTTGTGCCCATTTCCTCTTGTCCTGTCACTGGGCACCACTGAAAAAAGACCAGCCCCGTCCTCCTGACACCCGCCCTTCAAGTATTTGTATGCATTGATTAGGTGCCCCCTAAGTCTTCTCTTCTCTAGACGAAAAAGACCCAAGTCCCTCAGCCTCTCCTCGTAAGGGAGATGCTCCAGGCCCCTCATCATCTTTGTAGCCCTCTGCTGTACCCTCTCCAGCAGTTCCCTGTCCTTATGGAACTGGGGAGCCCAGAACTGGACCCAGTGCTCCAGATGGGGCCTCCCCGGGGCAGAGTAGAGGGAAAACAAAAAAAAGAAAAATAAAAAAGGGTCTGCCACCAATCACAACTTGATTGAACCAAACGGTTCAGCAACTCCTGAATCAAAGAAGGGCAACCGCAGAAGAGGTGCAAGAAATCTGGTTTGTTCTTCAGTAACCCCACTTAAGGGCAGGGACCTGGACTGCAAGCTCCTGGCTCCAGAGTAACATGAACATTGCACACCAGGTACCAAGTTGAACATAAACGGGTCTTACAGGTCGGGCTCTGTGTCCCAACAGCAAGAGAAATCGGCATTGCACGAGGATGCAGCAGGTGGGGGTGACAGCCCGTGAGGAGACGTAGGCACTGGAGGTGCAGGCTGAGAGGAAACACCGGCAGCAGCTACACTTGCCTAAGAAAAAGCAGGTACCTAGACCCACTTGGAAAAACATCTAAAAGGCCATTCTAAAAGAACCTCTTATGTACACACATGAAATTTCCCTAGATAGCTTTGCAGCTCCTTACTACCATTATTGTTAGAAAAGCTGAATATCCAGCCCAAGCCTTCTTTTCCTACAAAATAAATGGGATGAAAAGAAATCAGCTACCAGCAGACGCAGAGCACACTATTCTTTTCTGGTAACTTCTGACATATCAGAAAAGATATGGGTTTTGTTCATAGTCATTTCCGCCCTCTAGTCCTCTCAAAGAATGTTGTTTGTATATACAAAGCAGGGAGGAGCTGTAAAGTACGAGAAGAATTCAGAGAGAACCCTGGACTTCCAGGCTTCATCCAGCCGAGACCGGATGCGATGCATTTGGCCTCCATGGCAAACAAGGAGAGACTGAGAACCACGATTCTTTTCAAACTGCATTTTATCCAGATATCTCTGCACACTCATTTTGCACCAGCTGAAGCTAGCTGGTCTCAAGCAAATCACACAGCTGAAGCAAGGAAGTGAGATGGAAGATAAGAACATGGCACTAATTCACCTCACTTGATTTAGTATTTCAATTGCCTCAAGCGTGGCCAACAAGGTATAGTCCACCCAACAGGAAAAGCTCTCATGCTTTCCCTCACTCAGCTTCCTAGAAACCCACAGAGATGTACTGCAATCCTTTAACTCAGAAGACCTTTAACTCTGAAGCTCAGAGAAGCTCAGCATTAAGAGAGCGCTCCGAATTTCAGTACCCACCTTCTAACCACATCTCTGACCCAGCAAGAACTAACATCAGCTTCTACAGCTTTTCCCGCAACAACATTTAACGTGAGAGCTAACACAGGATTAATCTGTGAACATACTCCTTCTCGTCAGATGCCAAATGCCCTTATTGCCCACGCAGTCCAGCGCAAGTTGAATTCATGATACATCTCAAAACATCAAGCCAGAAATCTACAGGGTTTTCTAAAAGTAAGGGGGAAAATACAAATACCATGCAAGATTAGCAGAAGGGACACCAATTTTCCATTTGATATTCAAACACCAAAGAACTAAAAGATTTCAATACTGCCAGCTCTGTTCGGAAGCATCTGACAAAGCCACTTAATAGAACCTACTGGCCTGATGAAATGTGTTTTCTTGCAGCATTTCTGCTCTCCAAAACAACATAAAAATGTAAGAACAGAAGTAGAGGACAGGTGGAGATGGCAGTCCTGAAATCTTACCGAGAGTTAATAAAAAGATCTATGCCACCTGAGGAGCACAGTAAGCGCCACCATCACAGGAGCACAACCCTGGGACTACAAATCCCACATAATAACTTCACTTGCTAGCCAGGGAACCACTTGCAGAGTATCGATCCCACCTAAAACTGCTCAACGTGGGACACTTCACACCGCTACCAGATGAGGGAAAGGGGTCAAAGACCAGTGCATGGAAGCTGTCTCTCCAGGTCCCTAAGCAACAGCTCACGGTGAAGATTTTTTTACCCTGGCAAACATTATAAAATACAAATGATCTATTCACCCAGATAGGGATTCTTTCCTATTTTCTTCTTCGTTTTGTTGTTGCTTCATTCTTCTGAAAGGGTTACAGTTTCACTGACAGTTCTAACAGCAGACCTAAAAATTACAGATATTCAAGAAGCAGAAGTAAACAAATAAAGAATAAGATCTTGCTCATAAACCAGACCTAAATGCTAATTCATTGCTTCCTATTTCAAATCAGTATGTGCTCCCATCAGGAGTGAGCTTGGCATATCATACTCACTGGGAAAAAACAATACACACACGGAAAAAGTACAAGATACTCACTGGAACATGGATCAGTTAAAGATCTAAAACGTGAGGTCTCAGCTAACTACATGCCTAGGTCATTACAGTAACAGTTTAAAGGAAAACAGAAATTGTTTCAACTACACATTCAACAGGAACAGGGAAGAAACAGTGCTCAGAATATCAGAAACCATTTCCAGGACAAAAAGCTCTACCCACATGCAAAGAACACACGCAGGTATGTCATTTATAAAATAATTTTGCCTGTGCATACTACGTATTATAGCTAAAACTCAAGACTAAAATTCGTCTTGATGGACCTCTTCTATGAAGTTTAGACCCTGCTCTTTAAAAGTCGGGGTAAATTTTAGATCCAAGTACCAAAAAACTGAACTATGATTTCACATCTCTGATGCAATTTCTTCCTAGCCACCACACACAGTACCTGAAAAACATTGCCCCTTTGTCACAGTTTAGGCCAAGTTGGCCAATGACAAGACAACAGATGCTCTCCCCCACCTCTTACTCCAAGAAGAGGAAGAAGAGAGATAAAGAGAACTGTGAGTTCACAAAAAACTGAACTACTTTAATGAAATATTAATTATAAAATAAAAGGCAATAGTGAAAAAGATACAATACATACAAACCCGTACCAAGCTCCCAGGGAGATGTTACCTGCAGGCACTGGGAAAGTTCCAGGCTGGACTGAGTGACAGATAGGAACTAGATTCAGGAATCTCTGATCGGGGTCAAAGGTAGACAAACTGACAGGGTCCTCCTCAGAACATCTATCACTGAAGAAAGAGAGCCATTGAAGAAGAAGAACCATCAAAGAACAACCAACCTGACCCCTTGGCTCCCTCAGCTTTTTATACTGAGCATGGCAGATGGGATGGAATACTCTGTTGGTCAGTTTGGGTCACCCAACCTGTCCACTACTCCCCACAGATGCAACCCCTCCATGGGGTAAACAATTAAGCCAGCTGACTCTGGTTGCCACATCAACAAGGATAAGTAAGAGCTTCTCTCACTGAACAGAAAGCTGGCTCTGCTCCATCCCAAACCAGGACACCCTTCTTTGTGAACTTCTTTAATTACGAGCACCATATAACATCTAGGGACGTTTGGTGGCAGTGAAAGATCTCACAGCAAGGCTACCGTTAAATCTTTGCTGAGAAAGAAGGCGAGACATCTGTTTTAGGTTGTCTTTGAAATAATTAACTGATTTGCGCATTACCAAAGTGAAAATTAATTTCATTCTAGTGTGAGAAAGTTTGGGAAAAGTGGAAGTCTTTACTAATCTTTAAAAAGGGGAGGGGAAAAAAAGAAAAAAAGAAAAAAAAAAAGTCAAGATTAGGCCAGACAAAAAGCCAGTTCCCACAAAAGGCATGATGGAGCTGTGCCAAATGCTTCTAAGAACAGAGCATTTTTTGGTTGTTTATTTGGAGCCAAATTTCTTATGCCTTCATTCTCTCTTTTATGGGTATTAATAAGATTTCCACATAAATCTGTCTCTACTTAGTCATCTTCACCACTGTCAGGCTTCAGAATCCTTCACGAGGAAGGACTGCCAACACAAATGTTTATGATGTCACACGAGCCACACCATCGCTCCAGCCATCGCTCAGAACAAACAGTCCCAAAAGGTGAAAGGCTACAACAGTCTATGGAAAGCAAAGGATTTAAAAAGACATATATATCATTAGAATTAAGAGACATCGAAAAGAGGGAGAGAGGGGAAATAACAGTGGTCATCAACCGAATCCACTTCTCCATTTGGTGTTAAGAAAAGAAAAGAAAAACCAATGAGCACCTTTCTCCAATTAATATACACTCTTAAGACAGACTTCACACACTTTCTGGAAATTTTACCTGTCGATATCTGAAACTGCCTTTCTTTTATTCTTTTTCTCTTTATTTCTCAAGCCCTTCACGTTCATATCACATATTGTGACCAGAGTGTATCTGGCATCGGTGAATGGAAATTTCCTCCAAGGCACCAACGAATTTTTGGATTCAAGCTTTTGCATTTAGAGCCAGGTAACTCTATCATCCCTTAAAAACTGAGACGGCATCTCCGTGGATTCAAACTCACGGAGGGATCGCTGTGGCTCAGCAAACAAACATCCACCCCCTCCAAAACAAACAAACAAAACCAAAAACAACCAACCAACCAAAAAAAAAAAAATCACCAGATGCTCTTGAATCTGGGTGAAGGGAAAGAAGTGAGATGAGCTACGGAAAAAAATGTATCACCGGACAAAACGGTAGGGTTTCTCGGGGTGTCAGTCACAGACAGTCTGAAACAAATCTAACCCACCTTTCTTACACGTGGAAGCAGAATCAAGTGTCCAAAGCCCACTCTTAACTTCTTTGGCCTGTTTCTTATGGGTAAGTAAGGGGATTTCAGATTTGCTGGGCTAGACTCTAGGGAATGACACGGGAATAATCAGCTCGTTGATGTAAACATTCCTAGATCAAAAGGGAACATTTGACCATCCATCGCATCTCGGAAGAGCGGTACTAAAGAAGCTGTTAACTCAAAGCACGTGGGCATCAGTATCATGACATTTCTCTTAAGTTTGCTTTTTATTAAATAAACAGTTGGGGTAAAAAAAACACCCTACACTGAAGAAGTTAGATAAATAAAATTTCATTAAAAAACATCTGAGATTGCAAATTCAAGCAGTCAGAAGATAGCATACAACGTAATTATGCTTACAAACACTGATTGGCTGTTTTAGATAGCAATCCATTAAGATCACAGGAAAGATAGAAAGCAACTTTCTGGGCTATCAAGTTTCTACCTAAAGTTCTCATCTCCTTAACCTGCTATTATGAATGATTAAGACAATCTGATCGCTACTTTTATCTCCGTTCTAAAAACCTTAACCAAATAAAAGACCCAGAGGCCCCTAGGCCAAGTTCTCATGAGTACAGTGAATGACTGTAAAGGAAGCTGTTTTGTCATCGCTCCCACTATCTGAGGATTTTTTGGGCTGGGTTTTTTAAGTGCATATCAGTGAATTTTGCAATACACTGACTTCAGCTTAAAAATCAACATTTTCCTCAGCATCATGTTTCCATTTCCATTTGAGAAGAGACAATACATATAGCAAATCAGAACATGAAATAAGCACATGTATTTGCAGCTGCAAATTCCCTTCCTTTAAGGAGCTGTACCAACTCATGGCCAAGAATTTTATCATTTTTTATCACATATCAGTTGCAGTTCCCAAAAGAATAATAAAATCTAAAGATCTGAAAATGACAGCATGCCCAGGCATGAACACAGAATTTAAAATTCTGGGTTTCCAAACAGTCTGCTCGAGCGGCAGATCACAGCCCGAGTCAGGAAATCTTGAGGTTAATCCTTAGGATCTTCTCTTTTTTCTATGTATAATACAAAGGGAAAAGAAAATTCTAGATCCAAGGACGATGGCAGCTAAATTATTGTAATGAAAAACATTGAATCTATGCTTCAGCCACTGCTATCCACAAGTAAGTACCATCCATCAAGCCTGAATAAGAACATCACACATTTTAGGACTAGACTTATACCTGACACACAGTAGAAGGGAGGGATGAAATAAAGATTAGGCAGATTTAAAAGGAAGGAGATAGACTATTTATCTTTACTACTTCACTTAAAAGCGTTCAAGAATTCTCCAAGAAACACTTGGATTTGCCATCTCTCCCTGTCTCACCACATCACATGTACCCATAAAGCTAGGTTTAGATGTCCTAAATTTCAGCTAAGCCCCGGTGCCTAGTATTTCCTATTAGCTGGCTCTGACTCCAAAGGTGCCTTGCCAAGAGGAAACAACAGGCTTGGATCCTCAAGCGGAATTTAAGCCGGAAGATGTGCTTTAGTGCTGGCACCCCAGTCCATCTAATTGTTGCACTATTATCCCATGCTCCTCTGTTACACCGCTCGGCACAATCACGGCGAGCTTAGTAAGAACGAGCATTTTGTACCCTGCAAGCCAGAAGTCAGTATCAATACGGCACAGACAGTATTTCTCTTTGCCACTGAACCGATTCTCAGTGCTGTCTCTGTAATGAGGCACGTACAGAGCCAGGGCTGCCAAAAAATCATCAAATTGTACACACCTGTTGGTACAGCTGCCTTCTTCTGGGCAGGACTAAATGTGTTTGCTCCTCCACAAGTCAGGAGGAAGATGAATGCTCTGCAACTCCGAGCAGAAGTCTTTTACTGGAAAGCATAGGGCTCCCCTTCCACTCTTACTCCCCCTTTTAACTTCTGAATCTCCGGCAGAGTCTTCTTCGTCACAACTCTGTTCCTCACAAGCACACGGGAAGTACAGCATTAAATCCTTTAATAGAAAATGTTTATTCATTTGCGGTTTTGTATAATCAGTAGACAATTAGGACTGCATTTAAGAACGGCACTTGCATATGAATTAACTTGGTCCCCCCCCCCAAAAAAAAAGTCAGTAATGGAATATGAATTATGTTACTACATTTCACCTCATACAGAATTTACAACCAAAATAAATGAAGCAAATTTCAGGGAACTGTTGTAATAAGTAAATATTCAGAACTGTCTCAATAAATTTTTACTGTGAGGGTGGTGAGGCACTGGAACAGGTTGCCCAGAGAAGCTGTGGCTGCCCCATCCCTGGAGGGGTTCAAGGCCAGGCTGGATGGGGCTTTGAGCAACCTGGTCTGGTGGGAGGTGTCCCTACCTAGGGCAGGGGGGTTGGAACTCGATGATCTTTAAGGTCCCTCCCAACTCTAACCATTCTATGATTCTATGAAATAACACTCACTAGTCCACAGCTTCCTTGAGAATAGGTGCATCGCACAACAATATATCTCCTACACACAAAAGGGTAAGTTTTACCAGCTAAAGCTCATCATCCCTATCTGTAAAAATCTGAGTCGCCTATTTATTTCACCTGGTCTTACCCCACTTCTAACCAGGCAGAGCTCCAGGATGCACCAACCCCCATTGACGCCCACGAGAAGGACACTGGCTCAGGCTGAACCAGGACCTCATCAGCTCCTCCTGCCCAACCAGCCCTGAGCTCCACGTCACAGCTACAGCTAGCGGCAACCCCGCCTGGGCACCAAAAATACCACGTAAAGCACCTACAGGGCTTCGCATCTCTAGACCAGAGTTGGAGCACCAAGTTCCAGTTTGAACACTGGAGAGCGTGCGTTAGTAAGACACAAGTACCACTCAAGTACTACAAGTGCTACGAGAGTATTTACAAATTAAAAAAAAAAAAACAAACACATTTTTGCAAAACTTGGCATGCATTTGCAAGTCAAGAAAGAAAAAGAAAGATTAAAACTATAACAAATCAAAATTCAAGTCATGGTTACAGAGGCTGGTGTATTAAGAAACGTGCCTGCCTGTGGAGACATCGGAAAGTGGTGTTAAATATCCAGAAAGAACACCTTCACATGTAACTCTGGCTGTGGACTCTGCTATCAGAGTCAAACAAAGAATTCCATCCCTCTAGGCTACACAATACTGATTTGAGTGTGTATATACATACACGCACACACACGGATATGTACATGTAAAGATATATGTATGTATGTGTGTGCACATATATATAAAACCATGCTACAAGGTCTTGGGTCACATTTTGAGCAGCACAAGCGACGTCAGCTTTGAATTACTTAGTGTAAAATAAGAAAAAGAACAGTTAGCTGCTTAAAAAAACAAAACAAAACAAAACAACCCCAAAACCCCCCCCAAAAAAAGCTCTCAGCAGATTTGTGTATGGGAACACACCCTCCTCTGGCACTAGGGATTCAACTGAAAGGATCACCCTGGGAGGACTGAGCACTTTTAACTGAAGTCAGTGGAGGCAGGGAGGAGATTATCGGTAATCACTAAGAAAAGAACATGAAGAAAAGAAGCGTTTTTAACAAAACTTGACTTGTACAATATAAATTCTGAAATATAACGATTGACCTTCCAGGAGAAGTTAAAGGTATTCATTGCCACGCAAGAATAAGATGCAGAGCTACATCTCAGCACGAGGATTTCTGTAACAATCCCACTGACAGACTCAAACTAAAACTCCAGCCACATGTAAAATATCTTATCAGTTATCTTGCAATCATAAATGCACCTGAAGTTCCTTATCAACACCACATAGAGCGATCAGACCTCGTCAAGACTAACTGTGGTTAGCAGCACCAGTAAAACTGAAGAGAAATGCACCCGAGAACTCTACCAGCACCCACCAAGCAAGTATCAGGGGAAGGATTTCGGTATTTCCCATCGAGAAATAGCCCTGTCTGCGCTGGGGGATGTGGTGGAAATGAAGCAGCATAGTCTACTCTGCAAGGAAACCCGAGTTAGATGGGTGAGCTGGTTAACTGGTGAGCTCTGACAAGTTATAATGAGAAAAAGAAAGAATCCCATAATAAAAGCATTTGGAACTGCATTAACGGAGGCAAAGGTGGACAGCACATAAGAGAAGGTTGTGCAGCCCTTTTTAATCAATGCTTTTGCACAGGGGGCTGCGCCTTCCTACAGCTGTCATTTCCATCGAGATTCAATCCATGAACACAAGTCACAGGCGACAGGACTAGGGGAAACGGCCTCAAGTTGCGCCAGGGGAAGTTCAGTTGGATATTAGGAAAAAATTTTCCACGGAAGGGGTTATCAAGCATCGGAATGGGCTGCCCAGGGATGTGGTTGAGGCACCATCCCTGGAGGCGCTCAAAAGACGGGTTGACATAGCGCTGGGGGACACGGTTTAGCGATGGTCTTTTTTGTCAGAGTTAGGTTGATGGTTGGACTAGATGATCTTGAAGCTCCCTTCCAACCTAGACGATTCTATGATAGACAAGGTTTCAAAAGTTTTACTCGGCAGGCAACAAAAAAGCTTGGGTGAGCATATCTAGATTACCACTCACAGAAGTGGAGAAAACATCGCTCGGATGTAGCTTCTCAACCCCTGCATCACCCTTTCCAACCGCCTTCATCCACTGCTGGTCAGAGAGCAAACATAAATGCTCCTGAGGGCGCCTTTGCCACCGGAGAGGCTTCATTGCCACCACAAGGCAGACAGCCCACCACCCCAGCCTCTTCAGCAGGCCCACGTTCTCATTTTAAGGTAAATTTGGGGCGTACGCTTTTGCTAAGGGTCACTGTTTTTATGTACCGTAGGTAACAAAACACATTGACGGGCTGCCTGTCCTCTGCGACATTAAACACAAACATACATTGGTTTAGTTAAAACCGTAGAGCAAAAGTGAGCACGAGGGACCAGCAGAAGCATCTGTACTTCGGGGTACAGGGGAACGACTTTGGTTATTGCTGGTGCCGTGGCTGCAACTCCAGCACACGGAGATGCTGGCAAGGTATCATCGACCTGCCGGGAGTGCAGTAATTCAAAAACCAGTTAACCTTTGGCATTCAAACGCTCAATTCTTTCCCCTTCTGGAATTCGCATCACAGACACGTCCGTGAACAAATTTAGTCAAGCGTCAGTCAGAAGGATGCCGCTCAGAATAATTAACGTTCGCTTTTGAAGTTGAGCAATAATCGTTCCCCTACGTTATTATCATTTACACAAAGAAAACCAGTCTGCAAGCTTATTCAAAGGAACAAGAAGCTTCTTCAAAACAAAACAAAAAAAAATATCAATCCAACAGCCATCAGTGACTTGATCCTCAAAACACAGCAAGTGATACAGCTTTCCAGCAGACCTCATTATAGGCACGTTTCGCGCAGCATTTAATGAAACTGAGATATTTCTGAAAGGACCAACCGGTCCAAGAGGAACGGCTGCTTTCTAAACTGTCAACAGGGTCTGTCTCAGGAGTCCAGCAACCATCAGAAAAGCACCCCGATTATATCTGAAAAGCATCACTCCTACAGAGTCAGGCAGACAAAAATCCCATTGAAAAAACTGTCATGACGCAGAATATGATTTTTACTTTATTTGAAAAGTCAAACCAAAGCACAAATTCTCACCGCAAAACGAAGCCGACTTAAGCAACTTACAAAATACGAAATGCAAAGAAGTCGCTTTAACCCAGCGTATCTCCCTGGTGGGTTAGGGGCCTTAGACAAGGAGGCCTCAGCTATTTCTGATATGTGGAGGTTTCATATTTTCCCAGCCTCGTGCAGGGGTAGAGGGAGAGTCTTGAGCTGGATTGATGCTCATAAATATCTCCTCCCTAATTGTCTCCAGTAGTTAATTGTAATACAAATATGAACACAGTCACGCAGACGACAGGTCCTGGTCCCCGGACATTTCAGATAGAACAGTTTCTTCTAATCTTGGCATAAGAAACCTCTAAACCTCAGTAAATAATGAATACAAATATCTAAAGATTTTAGAAAGAGCTTCACTCAAACCTTGTGACACACACATTCCACGATCAGCGTGTACCTCTATCGCACACATCCAGACTTCTTTCTAGCAGTTTAAAACTTAAAAGTTGGGTTTTGGGGGGGCTGGGGGGGGGGGATTTGAGGTTGATTTTTGGGGGGGAGCTATTTTTGCCTGCCTTTTTTTTTTTTTTTTTTCT
>VXAK01005822.1:154719-182087 GCA_013399435.1 Arenaria interpres | reverse complement strand
GAGGCCATTTCCTCATGTCCTATAACCTCCTTGCTGGCAGATGTACCAAGTGAAAAGGTCTCCCCTCAACCTCTTTTTCTCCAGGCTAAACAACCCCAGTTCCCTCAGCTGCTCCTCATAAGGCTCATTCTCCAGACTGCTCACCAGCTTTGTTGCTCTTCTCTGAACATGCTCCAGCACCTCAGCGTCTTTCTTGCAGTGAGGTGCCCAAAACTGAACACAATACTTGAGGTGTGGCTTCACCCGTGCCCAATACAGAGGGACAATCGTTGCTGTGACTGAAGTGCAGGAGCTGGCACATGGCCTTGTTGAACCTCATACCATTGGCCTCAGCCCATAGATCCAGCCTGTCCAGATCCGTCTGCAAAGCCTTCCTACCCTCGAGGAGATCAACAGTCATGTGCAACTTGGTGTCATCTGCAAACTTACTGAGTGTGCACTAGATCCCCTCATCCAGTTCATCAATAAAGGTATTAAAGAGAACTGACTCCAGTACTGAGCCCTGGGGCACACCACTCATGACCAGCCGCCAACTGGATTTAACTCCATTCACCACAACTCTTTGGGCCCAGCCATCCAGACAGTTTACCCAGCAATGTTTTAGGACCATCCAAGCCATGAGCAGTCAGTTTCTCCAGGAGATTGCTGTGACAAATGGAGTCAAAGTCTAACTAGGCAACATCCACAGCCTTTGCCTCATCGAGCAGGTCACTTTGTCATAGAAGGAGACAAGGTTTGTCAAGCAGGACCTGCGTTTCATAAAGCCATGCTGACTGATCACTGACTGATGTCCTGTCTGTGCCACGTGATGGCACTCAAGATGATCTGCTCCATAACCTTCCCTGGCACCAAGATCAGACTGACAGGCCTGTAGTTCCCTGGATCATTGTTCTGGCCCTTCTTGTAGATAGATGTCACATTTCTCAACCTCCAGTCAATAAGGACCTCTCTGGTTAGCTGGGACTGCTGATAAATGATGGAAAGTGGCTTGGTGAGCACTTCTGCCAGCTCCCTCAGTATCATTAGGTGGACCCAATCCAGCCCCATAGACCTCTGTGTGTCTAAGTAGTGTAGCAGGCCACTCACCATCTCCCCTTGGATGATAGGAACTTAATTCTGCTCCTGTTCCTGCCTTCCAGCTCAGGGGGCTGGGTACCCAGAGAACAACTGGTCTTACTATTAAAGACTGAGGCAAAGAAGGCATTAAGTACCTTGGCCTCTTCCCAATCCTTTGTCACTATGCTTCTCCCTGCATGCTTTAAAGGATGGAGAGTCTCCTTAGCCATCCTTTTGCTGCTAATGCATTTATAGAAACATTTTTTATTGCCTTTTATGGAAGTAGCCAGATTAAGTTCCAGTTGGGCTATGGCCCTTTTAATTTTCATCCTGCATAACGTCATGACATCCATGTAGGCCTTTTGAGTTACCTAGTCCTTCTTCCAAAAGGTCATAAACTCTCTTTTTTCCTCTGAGTTTCAGCCAAAGGTCTTTGTTCAGCTAGGCCAGTCTTCTTCCCTGCTGTCTTGTCTTTAGCACATAGGGATGATCTGCTCCTGTGCCTTTAGGATTTCCTTCTTGAAAGAATGACCAGCCTTCCTGGGTTCCTTTGCCCTTCAGGGCTGGCTCCCAAGGGACTCTGTCAACCAGACTCCTAAACAGGGCAAAGTCTGCCCTGCAGAAGTCCAAGGCAGCAGTTCTATTAATCCCCCCCCTTGCTTCTCCAAGAATTGAAAACTCTGTAATTTTTTCTACATATCTCTATAATGCCCAAGATGGCCTCCAATCATCACATCACCCACAAGTCCTTCTCTGTTCAAAACAACAGGTCCAGCAGGGCACCTTCCCTAGTTGGTTCACTCACCATTCGTGTAAGGAAGTTATCCCCAACACACTCCAGGAACCTCCTAGACTGTTTCCTGCTGTATTGTATTTTCAGAAGGCATCTGGTAAGTGGAAGTCCCCCAGGAGAGGGGCTAGCAATTGTGAGACTTCTCTGTGTTGCTTGTTCAATTCTTCAAGTGCAATTCTTATTATTATCTCTATTTCCCAAAACAATTCAGAACTATTTTTTAAATAAGTTGGAACTGCGGTAGCAACATTGAGTCTCTTATATAATAGTCAACTGCATTTCCTTTTGATGCAATCAAATTTGGCCTAAAAAATATACTCTATCTGATATACGGAAAATAACTGGAATAAGACAGACCAAACAGATTGCTGAAAACAATCTACAAAAAAACCAAGAAAGCTTTTTTGAAGTCTGAGTAATGATGCTGCCATTCTAACCTGTCTGGAAAATGACCAGAGGTAAAACGATAGTATTTTTAACTTCTCTTGTCTATGTTAGAACAAACCCCCCTAAAATTAAAGAACCTTCTAAAATGATATAAAAACTATGAACACGTAAATGTGCATGAACACATAAGTGTTGCATGAATTTCATGTGAAATTTTACAGAGGAATCTAACCCCAAATTCACCTATTAATTAAAGAAGATTAAATATACGGGTGATTTCTGGTGCCAGTGATGAGGTCTGATGGGAGGGAGTCTCTAAGCTGTGGCTGGATGCCTTTCTCTCCGGTTGCCTAAGGACGACCTGCCTGAGCCCACCAGGTACCTTGTGGTGCATAGACTTTTCTAGAGGTTTCAGTGGAAGAAAGTCAACCAAGCTCAGTCAAACAAGATGGGTACCGAGTGCCCTGGCTGAGGTTCTGGGCAATATCAGGGGAATAATCCTAGTAACATGCTAGTGAGGGTGGTATGATTAATGCCACCCTGCACATCTTGCATGTCTTTCATTCCCATACAATCACAATGATGTTACTATTAAACTATAACCTACACCCCTCCCTTACAAGACACAAAAGCAATTTCAGGTTCCCATTACTCCCTCAATTTCCTTTTTTTCCAGTTTCCCACCTCTTTTTGCTGCCTGCTTTCTTTGAATTGACGCACAACAAAACTACCAATTTTTCCTGTGTTTCTTCAGTCCTTCACTATGTTCACTGCATTCACTGTGAGCCCCCAGCTCAGCCCTGCCAGCTGACAGGTTCACAGGATTCAAAGGTGTTATTTCAGGCCAATAAACATCAACTGCTGATAGCCTTTGCTTATTGAGACTTGCTATTTTGTGTACGTACAGGTGGAAGCGAAAAGATTACGAATAACAGAGCAGCAGCATAACCCAGCATGCTTCATGGCTCACTGTTGGCCTATGAATAAATTCCCAAGGGGACGTATCAAGAAAAGAAGTGTCCAATATTATCTGACTTTTCCTCAGCAGTACCACAGGTGATGCTCAGTATGGCAAAGTAAGTCTCGGTAAATACTGTGTACAATGAGGCTGATTTTGATGCAGAATAAATTAGTTGAATACAAAGAATTTTAATTTACTTTCACTAGGAGCTGAAGAAGAAAGCAATACATCAAAAGGAGTGAAAATGTCAGTGTTTAAAAGTTCTATACTCGCATCACTGCTCTCAGACCTTTCTCGCAGAGCTCCTTTTCTTCTTTTCTATAGTAACTTGCCCCCCCTCTCCTGGCTCCTTCTACAGGTGCCCACACAGGCATATAAACACCCACTCTCCAGCCATCTCTGAGCATAAAATTACTGCCTTTTCTCCCTCCTTCTTTGCAGAAGAAAAACAAATTTTCACATCTTCAGCTCCAGCAAATTCTAGTCTAGTCAGTTTTCTCCCAGGCCTGCACCTAGCCTCTGGAAATAGGACCCTCTTCTCCCCCCTGCACCTAGTCACCCCCTGAGACTGATAGCTGAGATCTGGCAAAACTCATGAACTCCAGTCACCAAAAATTTGTCTAGCTCTTGTATAAGTCCTCACTTATCTGGGCACGAATGGAGGAGTGGTGTTTAGGGGACCCTGGCTCCACCACGACAGCACCGCTCCCCTGTGGTGTCCACTGGAAGAGGAGATGAGGAGAAGCAAGTGCTGTCTGGGCAACTCCCTGCTGCTGCATGCACAGAGCATACAGTAACAGCATTGCATCTCGAGATCCACCTCCTTTCACCAACTCAGAATAAATACCACACTTATGTGACTGCTGAGGGGAGAAGACTTTTGTGGGGCAGAGTGAGAAAAGGCTGGATAAAATTTTCCAGGGGCTTCTTGCTTTTCATCAGGATTAACTTCATGCCTGCCTACTGGTTTGAAAAGTGTTCCTTATGTTATTGAGGAATTTTCACTACAGGTTTTTAAACAAACAAGCCATTTTTAAAAATGTCAGAATCATCAATTACAAAGAGGCAGTTGCATAAGTGCTGGAATAAACTTTGCTCCTCTTACAAAGGCTATGTGAACAGCTAAACAGGGTCAGATGAGAGGTGCATCCATACTAATATCCCGATTCCAGCAATAGACAGTGAAAGATGCTTTAGAAGTGAACTCATAACAAAATTGCCTGAAATGTCTCTGTAACCTCCATTAGTTAAAGGTTCACAAAGATCCTGGAGCATGATTTATATGCCTGAAAATGTTTTTTCATCTCCAATGCAACTCTGGATATGTTTACTCTATGCCATGGATCAAATGAAAAACTCAGAACACTGACAAAAAATTGATCTACATGCAAATGAGCACAGATTTCTGCTTTAATGTATACTTCACAATTGGACATACACAGTAGTCAGCCTAAATATCTTAAGCTGAGCTCCATTAGGCTTCTCTTCACTAACAGTTGTATTTGTTATAATTGTTGCTAACTCCTTTGTTATTGCTAACTGCAATAATTATTGGACTTTACAAAGTTCTAAAATAACTATTTCTCCACTTGGATGGGGAAATTCAGGGATCTTAACTAAATTGTTCAAGTAAAAAATTTGCTAACTGTGAAGAAAGATATTTCCCATTCTACATATAGAGCAGAAATTGTATCTTTAAAGTCATTACTTACTTCTTAAAATTCTAAATTGTTTAAAATTTGCTTTAAATTTTAGCTTTAAAATTGATGCTCAAAGAATAGTTAAAGGCAAATGAAGAGCTCAATTTCTGAACTCAGATTTTAATATACATAGATATTGTATTTGATTGTACAAATGTGGAGGCAGAGGTGACTATGCATTTTTAATCTATTTTATTTTTAATACAAAATGAAAAAAAATATTAAATTCTTCCAAATGTTTACTTTTTGTGTTGATAATTGAATGGTATAATAAAGTCCTATATGACAAAACAACAAAATTAAAAGAAAATCAAAGGTGGCTTGGCTGTATAGTATTAGATTATTAATTTCATTACTGTAATATGAAGTTCTCACTTTCCCTGTCATCTCTATATAGAAAGAATCTCTTTCCCCCCTCCTGGGTCATTCTTCTTGTTAAGCAACAAGATGTCATTATTTATTGAATGGAATGGTACATGAGAAGATGATGACTATTAATTTCAATGTATATTTTTGTCTGTTCATACAAATAGCCGGATCATGTGAGACAGATATTAATTACATTTGATAGGAGAAAAGTTCTTTCTGTAACTGCAGCATTTTTGGCAGTCACTGAGCTCATTGCACACTGCTTACTCAACTGGCAACTTGTAAAATTTACAAAAATTGTCCCAATGAATGTGAGGATTATGACAATATATTTATCATCTCCTGGCCTAAGTTAAATATCCTAGCAGCTGAATCTGCAGATTTTGTATGAAGGAGTTTAGATTGAAGAATTCATTTATGGGCTTCTGTGACTTGTTATACACACTGTTTTGGTGTATGACAGTATGAAGAGTAAAACGGGATAAAAGTATCTTAGTATGTGATAATAGACAGGAAAAAATTATCTAACACCTCTTCTGCCTTTCTTTTTTGCATACTGCAATATGTATGACATAGTCTTAGTATCCTTGTCTATGCTTTTGGCTTTTATAGCCATGTTTTCCATGGAGTCTGACCTTGAATTAATAGAAAAGTGAGGTTGCATGTATTTGAACAGTTTGTGTTCCAAATACTCTGCTTTTTCACCTTTACTCTTTTGTATTTTACCTTACCATGTTTCTTGATTTCTGTATTATCTCATCCTCTGCTAAAGACATGGCACCTTTAAGCACCAGAAGATCTCCATTTACTCTTGTTAGAGAGACCAATACTGGTGGCTTAAATTAAACAGTGTGTATGTCTTGTGTATATGGTTCATGTTCCATTTGTCCATAAGAGACAGGATTGTTTATATTATCATAAATTGTATCTGCATTATGCCCTCTCTGCCATCAAATTGCTTCACCTTTGATTTCTGGATTAAAGAAAAACATAACTGCAGAGCAAATCTGGTCAAAGCTGAAGCAGTCAGATAAAAAGACAGTAAGTGCTGTACATGTGGAATCTGGCATGGCTGTATGCATTCAGACCTCAGCCTTCTCTAATCAAACATATTCAACTTCCTATGGTCGGTGTAGGAAAAGTTGCTTTAATGCCTTAGCCATTAGAACTAACGTACTACACATAAGCAGATCTGCTTATATATTCTCTCCTGCAGAAGACTATGCGGCACACTTACATATTCCAGAACTTCATCTATTTACATGTCCAATATTTTACTGTTTCAACTAGCAAGCACATATTATCATTCTTAGGACTGATAAACATAGATCAAAATATAGTGTCAACAAATGTGAATTTCTTTCAAAATGAAATGTGCTATAAACCATGTATACTATGAGCTTTCTCCTGTGTATAAATATGGATTTTATCAAAGAAAAAATGAAATATTGCTGTTCTTTTCAGATTCCTACTGCATTTCTGTGTATTATCTGGACTTGAAACAAATGAGTTTTCTGAAGAAAAGTCACTATAGGAAAGAAAACGAGTTACATACATTATTCAGTCCTAGTATTGATATATATTTCATGGGCACCAATAATATCTGAACCGAAATATTATAAGGACTGAAGATTAAAATTTATTTATAATTAGCAGTATATAGCTGAACTCAACCATCAATGCTGTTGTTTGAATGGTGAAATGAGTGAAAATTAAGCCTATAAAGTTTAAAAGTGTTTTTACCGTTTCTTTTAAGTGTTCATAAAACCACAAGTGTGAACTTGGAATTAGGCTAGGGGAAACAACTACCCTCAAAATTGTCAGAAAAAGGGTCTTTATTACAGTAATGAATCAATCACTGCATGATGTAATAGAAATAAGGAAAAACAAATGAGTCTATTAACATACTCCTCTTACGGCATTGAACAAGGAATGTAGTTTAAGTAGATGTCATTTACAACGCCTTGGGCATTTGAGATGTTCACATGGTACTTGCAGGTATGACACAGGACTTACAAGAGACTACTGCCTGAAGAGCAGGAGGAGGCTAGGTGGGATCTCTGGCATATTTAATGGCACTGGACACCTATATTTATGCAGCTGAATTGGACTCCAAATGTTGGTAGACTCGGCTCTCTGCTGGAGGCAACCTTTCCCTCTCTATTGACACGGTACTTGGGGACCTACGTTCCTTAATGTGATGCTTTGAAGCACCTCGACTCTGAAGCCTGACACAGAAGATTCCCAAAATTTCTAAATTTTGGCAAACTTTAGGGCTAAAAACCAAGATATGAGCTGGGATCACGAGTTCCATTTGTACTACTAAGGCAGAAACTGAATCATCCCATGAAGCGAAACAACGTGTGAGGTGAAGACAAGAAGTTCCTAAGAAGCTTTTCTAATTATTCCTATGACTTAAAGAAACTAGTGTCCCTTTTCAGAAGCATTTTGAAATCCAGGTTAGATGCTCTGCTGTAATCGTTCTTCCAGTTTGTATAAATAATTTTAATTGAAGACTTCAAGGGAATAACCAAATGACGGGGCTAAGAAAAATCAATAGCTCTCTTCATACCTTGAGGAACATTTATGCGAAGTGGAATGGTTTTCAAGTGAAAGATTTGTATGCACTGGTTAATGAATGCTCAGTAGCTTGATAGATGGGCAACACGGACTCAAGCTCTAACTCTGTATCGGGCAGAACAGATAGCGACATATGGATTTTCTGCACCTCAGGGAGAACACAAGGGTATTGAATATCACACCAGTCAACCAAAGAAATCTGACAAGATGCACAAAAAGACCTCAGATGCAGACAGTAACAGCGTGTGGTATACAAAACATGCATACAAAGTTTTTAGTCTAGGCTTATCTCTGGTTACCATTCAATCAGTACCTAAAAACCTAGTGAGTACCAAAAGAATAAAAAATGTGAAGAAAACACTGAAATAGGAACCTCACGAAGATTAGAATTCAGTAACTTTTTGACAGAAGTAGACACTTTTCCCAAGTCTTAGGTTAATGTGAAAAGCAATTTACAGATATTACTATGACCGCTGTAGCAGGTTCATTTTTTATGAAAGCAATAAAAACAACTAAAAAAATATAATGGAAAATTAATATTAGAAAAAATAGCACAAATACTAGCAATTTCTGGCAACATAAGTGCTATCTTCTGGTCTATCTATTTACATGCAGAGTTCAATGCATTGCCTACTTTAAAATAGGAAAGAAAGGGGGATTGAAAAAGAAGAATATCTTCCTACTACCAAGCTCTTCATTGCTATTAATATTCCTAAAATGCAAGTATTATTTTTACTGTCACCATGAAGCATTCAAAACCACAGGTCATATCCCTTCCCCGAGCTAAAGCAACAGTTTCAATACATAATATCAAATATACAAATATCAAACGGTAAAAATGGCGTTTTTTATTTGCTTTCTGTTTGAAACCTCTTAACCTTCTCTTGAAGCTATATAATGTGGTCATACTTCAGAGTTCTAACTCTATATTGGGCAGAACAGATAGCAACTAGGAGAAATGAGGAGCCTTTCCTTATGAGGAAAAGGCTCAAGGAGCTGGGACTCTTTAGCCTGGACAAGTGAAGACTGAGGGGAGACCTTATTTATAAGTATCTAAAGGGTGAGTTGAAGGATGTTGGAGCCGGACTCTTTTCAATGGTTTCCAGCAATAGGACAAGGGGCAACGGGCTCAAGCTGGAACATGGGAAGTTCCATTCAAATATGAGAAAAAACTTTTTCATGGTAAGGGTGACGGAGCACTGGAACAGGCTGCCCAGGGAGGTTGTGGAGTCTGCTTCTCTGGAGATCTTCAAGACCCGCCTGGATGCAGTCCTGAGTAATGTGCTCTAGGTGTTCCTGCTTTAGCAGGGGAGTTGGACCAGATGATGTCTAGAGGTCCCTTCCAACTCTGACAATTCTGTGATTCCGTGAAACTTCTATAGGGGAAACTATAGAAACTTCTATCTTTTAAAATTTAAGCTAAGATTCGCATTTAGCCTTCTTAAAAAAAAAAAAAAAAAAAAAAAAATTTTTTTTTTAAACNAAAAAAAAAAAAAAAAAAAAAAAAGATTTGTTCTTTAACGAATTCATAAAATTGTGAGGTCAAACAACACTGCATCAGTCTACCATGGGAAGATTCTCAAAAGTCAGGGTTAATTGTACCCACACACCTCTTGAACAGTTTTGGCATTAGTTACATGAGATATGCAAGCTTTTATGGTGCAAAATGTAAAGTGCATTGGATGAAGCAGGATGTTTTGTACTGCACAAAAGAAAAAAAAAGTGACGTGCAGCCCCTAGATGGCCATTCATCTCAGCTACGAACTAGCAGGGCATCCATTAGCTCCATCCTCCTGTAGGGTATAAAGACCACAGCATTCACATTGAAGGAAGACTGGTTTTAGAAATCCATGTTGAGGTTTTAACAAATGGTTAACCCTGGTTTGGCTCATGGAACTGGAAAATGCAACCAATATCACTGGTGGAAGGAACTGTAGCTGTTGTGGCTGAACAGAGAAAGCAATGATTTTGGTTGTACATGATGTAAATATACTGTTTCTACTGTATTTTGCACTGTTTCCTCAGCTGCCAGTGCTGTAGGGAGTAGGAACACACGCAGTAAACCTGGCCACACCATCTGCCCTAATATGGGTGGGAGAAATTCTCACTCTCCATGATGCCTGAAACATTTTTTGTTATTGCTGTTAGTTGCTTTTCAAACTGTTAATTGTCCTTTTCTTAACTCCATGGGATTGCTAGCAACATCTGAAGAGAGAGAGGTCTTCAGTCTTAGCTAGACTGAGATGGGGAGACAAAGGATCACTGCCGATGTAGATGAAACATCCAAGGTTCCAAACAAAGCAAGGGTACTGAGGGAAGTTGATAACACAAGCTGTTTTTCTGCCTGCTTCTCCACTTTCACAGACCTGCCACATAGCATAATCTTGCAGCTGCAAGACAGACACTTGGTGAGACCTTAGTATGTATTAAAAGAGTGGTTCAGCCTGGAGATGCATAAGGATAATGAAAAGATACTTCTTCCTCAGCAGCCCAATAAGCAGAACAATCTCCCATGTTCCTAATGCAATGCCTTAATTTGGGGAGGCCAGTCCTCCTGGTGCCACCATATAAGGTAGTAATAGGGTGTCAGAGAGGTCACAGAAAGTGTTGTCAAACACTGAAACAGCCTGCCCAGGGAAGTGGTTGTGTCACCATCCCTGAAGGTATTTAAAACACAGGTAGGCATGGTGCTTAGAGACATGGTTTAATGGCAGTTTTGGCAGTGCTAATTAGCAGTTGGACTTGATGATCTGAAAGGTCTCTTCCAACATAGACAATTTTATGGTTCTATGATTCTAAGTGTGCAATCTCTCCAATTTGCTGACATTTAGAGTAATTCATCCTGAAATAATTCTCATATATAGAAGATTGTTATGAGTCTTGACAGTGGGCCCATGGATAGCAGGAATGCCATGGGTCACTCCTTCCTGGCTCATTCTCTTTGAAGATCTCAGAAATTCTGTGTGGTAGATGTGAGACTGATCTCTAGATTCTAGTCTCTAGGCTTCCTCCACATACCGTTATCTAGAAGTGGTAGATGTCTACTCATATGGTAGGTGTAGACATCTGTCTTGTAGACATCTACATCTGTTAGCTGAACCTCATCTAACATTTATGAATTTTTATCTCTAGAATAGGTTAAGTAATATAGTGAAGCTACCACTCCTGAGAGAATAGCATCTGAAAAAGCCCAAGTCTGCATTGCTTACAGGTGATTTAGCATCCTGGAGCTGTCCAAGTGTATGCTTGGTGATGAACTGAAGAGCATGTTTCCCATTTCTTGATTCACACTGTTGAACTACGACAATTCATCACAGATGCACATACATTTCTGGAAAGTTCAGCCAGCAATGACCATAGCTATTCATCAGTCACAAGGGTCATCAACAGACTCAATTAATCACTTGTGCACCATGTCTTTGAGCTGTTTCCTGGAAACTTTCACCAAAGGAACAGGAACCTGCTGAAATGCGTAGAGCAAGAATCTTTCCTGAGCTTGGTTATGTGGGAGTGTTTCAGTTTATCTAGTCCATTGAATAACCTTGAGAATTGTAGAAAAGTTTTTGCCTTTGCAGCTTAAGCTTTTATCTGACTCAGCCGCAGGCCTAAATGTTTGCCTTAGAAGCGCAGTCATTCAAAATCACTCACTGTATAAAAATCTTTTCATGTAGATGCAGTATTTTACCAATGACATTCACTAAGCATTTTAATGGGATACAGGGGCCTCTTAAATGCAGACAGTTTTCTATCGGCAGTGTGAGGCTTCAGACAAGACAAAGCAATGTAACCTCTCAAGAAAGAATGTGGTATCAGCTCCTAGGCTGTCTTGAGGTAGACAGAGATGCTGCGGAGTGTAATGTTCATATCCAGCAGCTTGATTGAGCTCCAAATGCTAAAACATGTCCTAGAAAGGCATTTGCAGTATTATTAACAGCCATTAGCTCACAGATGCTAGATTTACATGAGGGCATAATAACCCTTAGGAATTCTGAAACATCTGGCAAATGGGATCAAGAATGTAATTTTGGCTTTTTTTGACTCATCCACTGGGATGTGGTTTCTCTGAGTCTGCTTGTGAGGTTTGTTTTGGGTCTGGGACAATTATAGCTACCTCCTACTGCCCAGCATTGGGCATTGAGTGGTGGTGTTAGATCACCAGGACCTCGGGTATCCCTTGTTGCATCTCAGTGCACTCAGTTTGCCTCACTGCTTTAATTGTTTCATAGCATCACAGCAATGCCAAGTCACTGTCAGGCTGCTACTTCCATGTTCCAAGGGATGAAATCCAAAACTATTTCATTTTGAAACATGCAGGTGAAATCACTGTGTTGTGACCATGTTAAAAATGTGACAATAACATCTTACGCAGATTTTTTTTTTTTTTGAATAGCATTTGTATCTCACCCCTAAATTAGATTTTGGGCAGATAAGTAAATCGAAGTTACAGTATTAGTTTTCTATGAGCTTGTTTCTTTAACCATCAGGATGAAGTACAGCATTAGTGTCTTCAGCCTGTGGCCAAGATCAGGTAAGGTGGAGACGGTGCCTTTTCTTCCTTTTTTCCCCGTATCTGATGCAGGCCTAAACTACTAGGATTTTGTTTACCACTTGGCCAAGTATCAGCCTTGCAAGGGGAAGGCTCCAGAGATGTATTACAGCTGGGACCACCAGCACCCGTGGCTATCCCTTCACAGGTCATAGTGCTACTGTCCTCAAGCTTTCTACTATGATGCCCTACTGCCACAGTATGATATTTTGATCATTTATCAAAGCCTGCTGTGACTGTGATCATAGCTGGAGTGCACATAAATTGTACAACAAGACACAGTTCATGTCAAAAGAATAAATAAAATCTATTTTAAAAGCTCTATTCATCATCCAATGATGCCTACCTAACAAACAAAAGGTACACATGTAATTTCAAATAGTTTTAAAACATAAAATTTTAACAGCTTTATGAAAAAAATGCTATTGATGCAACCCAGGAGGCTTTCATATCTCCAGTTGTTTAGATTGCAAAATGGCTGAATAGGGAGAGAAATCCTACTTCAGGAAGCATGAAAAGGATTAGATATCAGGAAATAGAAGCATATTGCTGAACAGTACTCCTATAAATATTCTGACCTTAAATATCTTTTTTCATTTTACCATTATCATATGTAGAAATTACTTCAAGTGTTCATCGAAATCATGTTAGATGTCCCAATCCTTAGCCTGATATTCTCCAATTACTTTACATCAGAACTCTGTCACTCTTCTCAAAAATGAAGCCATCTGAGGACAGAATTTATTCTGAGATGTAATTTTGTACATATTGGGCTCACATAATTATAGAGTAATTATATATTTCAATATACATTTCTGTTTTGTATTCTTAATATAGTTGAATTAATTACCTTGGGAAAAAAATATCAATGTTTTTTCTATGTATTTTAAAGCACATTTTTCCTATATGTTTCCATCACAATCTGTGACTACAATATTCACCATCAGTTGTATTATGACACCCATACTCAATTTCAACATCAAAATTTAAGCACATTGCAAGGATACTATCTTTTCCAGAGAAAAGAACCCCACATGAAGTTCACCAATAACCAGCCCACACTTCAGATGGATTAGCATGTAACTATATTTGAGTGCTGGATCTGAGAATGTTAAACCATGAGAAGCAAGGAAAATCTCTCATGCAGTGTATAAGGTGATATGAAAATATTAGGAAAAACAAAGTTCATGTTACTAAAATCTTCTGAACTTCAGGAAGTCTCTTGTATCTTTTGTTCACTTAATCTGCTAATTTAATTTTGCCTTTGGGAACCAAATTGCATTAAGTTTAAATGGCAAAAAGAATTGAGAATTAAAAAGCTGTTAGACTGATTTTTTTTATAAAACCAGTGCCAACAATCTACATTCTACTTCTTTCTTATGTTTCACTTTGTTATATAAATTATCTGTTTATCTATTTGGCATCAGAAACATCATGCCAGCTGTAATATAAGACTTGAGGCAAATTGCGGTGTTTTAAAAATAATGCTTTTCACAACCTTCACACTTCCTACTTGCAAAGTCCTGGAGAGTCCTACAGAATAAACTAGAGTTCAGGGTGATTTATTCTGACATACGGTAGTCCAGATAATTTCTTTGCTACAACAAAAGAAGGATGAAAAGAAATTTCCAGAAGAATCACTTGGGACTATTCCACCCACGTTACTGGTGCCTCTGTGTGTTTATAAGTCTGCCTCCTATACTGTAACACAGTAAAAGGATCCTGCTCCTGTGGTCCATCCACAGTGACCTGTCACAGGCTGGGAAATTCTCTTATCTTCACAGTGACTCTGGCTACCATGAACTTGGTTTTCTGCAGAGATAACATAAAGCCCAAACTAGAACTTCTTCTATAAAGTATTAGTGAGAAATGGAAGGAAAAATTATGCGCATATCCCAGTACCAATGTGCAGCCTGGCTATTATCTGAGGAAAAAAGACTGCTGTAGATGGTGCACAGCGACATGGTTGCACGAACACAGGACTACAGAACTGGTAACCAGTTGAAAATCTCTATTGGATCTAAAGAGCAAAAATCTTCACCGTGAGAGTGGTTAAGTATTGGGACAAGAGCCTACAGAGGCTGTGGGAGATCCATCTTATAAAATTTTCTGAAGTTCCATGGATGAAGCCCTGAGCAACCTGATCCAACCGTGAAGTTAGCCCTGCATTGAGCAGGAGGTTGGTGATTGGAGGTCCCAGCCAACTGAAATTATTCTATTACTCTTACATTGTCTTCTCCTACAGGAGATGATAACTGGTGTGAAAACTGAGTTCATCTTCCTCCAAAAATGTTTCATCCATATACAGCTCTGATGTGACCCTCAAAAACTTTAAGACAGTGGTTTGCGATCTTAATCAAACTGTGGACATGAAAACATCTCCAGTGGTGGTCTAGATCTTAAGAGCAGGCGTAAATCTCCTCAGAGGAGATTTCTTTTATTTATTTAGTTTTCACAGATTCTTTATCAGTAGGCCACAAATGCCTACGTGTCCATATGCTACACTGAAAACTCTAGTTTTTATGGTTCTAATGAGAACAACATCAGATCAAACTCGACTTTGATTATTTTGCAAAACCATCCTTTCTAAAGAAATAAATTTGCACTTAGTAGTCTGTGCTCTCTCTGTGTGTCTCTTTTTTTTATTTTTCCATGCACAGACTCTCTTGAGTAAACAGCCTATAAACCAAAGAACATCTCATCCCATTTTTATGAGGGAGAATGCAGAGCTCTTTTCTCCCTTAAAAAATTATGAAATGGGAAAAAATAAGCTGCTTGACATTACTAGAAATAAAAATGACAAGTAAGTTTTATCTGAGAATTTTATCTTATAAAGCAGACTTGTTACACATTAACACAGAAAGTAACATGGAAAAATATATGCATTCATGGAAAGAGTGACACCCAAAATTTATGCCTCATACTACTTCTCATATAAAAAAACATAGGAACCATATTAATTACCTGTTTCCATTTTCCCATCTTGTGCTGCAGGCCCATCAGGAATTACACTCTTCACCTGGAGAAACTCATCTGGCTCATCCCCACCAATGATGGTAAATCCAAAACCCATGTTGCTTTTCTTAAGAGTTGTGCTGAGGAAAGTCCCCTTCAGCTGTGATGCATCGCGGGTGAAGAGTGGTTTTTCTACATCAGTCAACACAAACAAGAAAGACAAAAGTTCTGATCTAGTCCCAACACAGCGGGGACAGCAGATAACAATATTGGCTGACAGCAGGTGACAGTGTATGAAAACCAAGGAAATAGAGTGCAGGCATTCCAGGAAAAAAGATTTCTGAGTTCTTGTATTAATACAAAGCTTAACACCTATTTCTTATCTATGGCAGATCATCCATAAGTGGGGAGTTATAAATATTCTTTCATATTATAAATACATTTAGAAGTGGGTATTGTGTAGCTAAAATAATTACAACAATAAAAATGATCTGTGAGGTAATTTTAAAACCTCTTTCCTAACCTATAAATTCAGCTTTTCTACAAAGCAATACATTCTCCATAATTTCCCTCCCACCTGCAAGATGGAAAATATGCCCTGAATGTCTTATTCCATTTGTTAACAAGCAGTGCTAAATATTAGGTGAGCTTTTCTCTCCAAACAGGTGGGGTTTTGGCATCCAACAAGTGACACACGTTAACGGCTGTGCAACCTCCGCGTCCCCTCTCGCCATGCCCGGGTGTGCAGTGTGGGCTCCCGGTGCCTCTCTCCCGCGCTGCGCTTGGTGAGGAAGGGTGGAGGGAAGGTGCAAAGGTGGTGACGTGGGCTGCTGTGACAACTCCTGCAGCGGTGGGGCTGGGCTGGCCGGCAGCGGGGGGACGTACCGTGCAGCCTGCGCATCCCGGCGGGGTCGCGCCGGCACTGGGACAGGTCATTCACGCTGTGGGACCTCTTGGGAGCGGGGCGCAGGTGGGCGAGTTTGGGTCTAGGTAAGGTTGATGAGGAGCTTTCTACTGTTACAAAGGAGAATAAGCCTCATTCTCTCGCTATAACCTTATGTTAAAGTTTATTCGTCTCTACCAATACAGTTTGCTGCACGTACACCTCATTTTAAGCACATTAATTTTTACGTTACCAAGAAGCTGTATTCTTGTAAACTACTATAACACAGTGCTTGAGGCTTTTAACTTAATTGATGCTTGCTAGATCAGCTAGCTTAGAAACATACCAAACATCAATTAATGGTAATTTAGGGAAAGTACAATTAATTATTTCAGCGTTGCCAACCACGCGTGCTCGAGAGAGAGACGTACGTTCCCAAGAATAGACTTTATGATTTTATTTAGAAAATTACTTTGGGGCTCTTATTGTCCCTTCTCTTTCTCAGTCTTTAGGAAACACTAGGGTCAACTTTTCTGTCTTTTCTCTAAGCCCTGGATGGTTAGAGTACCTTAGGTGGCTCGTGAGTCCCACAACTCTGGGAGCTCGGACATTTAGGGAAGAAAAATGCTGGAGGATAGGTGGTAACATTGTGAGATTTGGCAACACTATTGTTTTAATCAGACTATGACAAAACCATTGTCGCATAAACAGGAGAGCAGGATCTTTCATCTTAACTAAGATAGCTGACATAGTACTGTACCTCGGAAACCTTGGGCCTGCATAGGCTTTGTTCCAAGTTCTGCGTTGGGCATGTTATGCTGCTGTAGCTTCCTTTTTGCTTCTAGGACAGGGTTTTCAAATTGTGTTCTTCTATTTATGTGGCTGGAAAAAATTTTGTTTTGATTAAAAATTGGGTTCAGTTGGGGAAAATTATCATTTTCACAGTAGGATGCTGTATGTGACTTAGGTGTGTGTGGTCATATAGCAAAACCGTTATGAAACCCAATGGGCCTGAGCATGTCCCTTACGCTCCATACAATTTTGCTGGGGATGAGAAATGCACAATCTCACGCATTGCATAATGAACAGCACTGAGAAGTGTCCTATCATTTCAATATGCTGGACTCTGCTACAGAGAAATGGTTTTGATCTATGGGACTACATATTAAATAGCAGTACTGCTGAAGCATGCTACAACACCAGTTTTTCATGTCTTTAGTACAAGCATTGTTCTGTGCATGATTCAAAGGCTCTGAACCAGTTTTGTGCATTATTATCGATTAACTGTAAGTGAAATTACTTAATCACTTACAGAAAAGGTAAAGTCTAGGACACAGACTGCTTTTATGATTGCAGCTTAGAAATAAATCTAACACAGGAAATAAACTGAGGATGATTTCTTTTTAAGTTTATGGTATATATCTCCTCAGCTGTTCAGTAGAATGGGATGTTGCAGAGACTAAGTCCGATAGTAGGTTAGAACTACCTAGATAAATATTTGAAATATAAGAAAAGTTAATGTACAAATTTTTTTCTTGATGTTTTACATTTCCTACAATAGGTCAGTAAGTACATCTCTGTCATTACACCACTAATTTTCTGTATTGTGTTTAGAACTACTGTCTTAACTAGTTACTTTCATCAATCTTTAATTTAAAGTATACAGTTTATCAATCAGTGAGTAATCCTACAATCCTGTGCTGTGATATGTTTCACACGTTTTTCGAAGAAGGCAAAGAAATTAGTAGGCTGCATTGAACAACTCCGCAAGACAGGATCATGATCTGATCACAACTGAGTTTGTGCTGCAAGCATTGTTCAGGGGAAATAAATACATATGTACAGAAGGGCAGGGATTCAATCACGTCACTCCTTATTTGTTCTCACTGAGCTCGTATGTATTCAGCTCTTCTGAAACTCCAATCCCAATCACGGGCTTTAAGCACTTGGAGAAGTGACCTGGGAACTTTTGAAACTCTGAGATCTTAAAAAGGCTTGAATACCTTCAATTTATATTGAAATGACCTTTTATGCCACATTAAGCACTTTTAGGTCCCTTGGGATTCAGAACCTACCACTGCTTCAAAGAAAGTAAGTGGAATTGCCATTAACAAATGAGATAGAGGAAAGGCTGCAAGTCCTATGGGAGTGCAAAACCCTTGGAAAATCAGGTTTTAGTGGCCAGAGCTAATGCAATGAGAAGATTTCCAGTCATGTAAAAGAATATTTGATTTAATAAGAGGAAGCAAACGTGATAAATCCTGGAGTTGCTACTTTGTTCACATGGCTATAACTCATTCAAGTTGCTGCTAACTCACGCTCGTACTTAATTCTGATTAATAGTTTTCTTGTAAATTTTAGTCTATGCTGCAGACAGAGAAAGTCTCTTTCTTTCCTTCTTCAGACAGGCTGTTTAAGATTGTAGGCATTCCTTTCCCAAGCTTTCCCTTCTTAAGCATGAGAAAGGTAATCTTCGTGTTACCACCTATTATGTGATGTATTTCAATACTGTAAAGGAAATACTACTTTTGCCACTATACAAGTCAGCGATGAAACATCATGTGAAATACAGCAAAAAGCTCTGATCACCCATGAACAAATAAAATGAATCCATAGAAAAGGTTTTACAGGAAGACCAGTGAATCACAGAGTCTTCTACAATAGAAGACCAAAGGAGTTTTAGCTTTTTATTCAAGCAGAATTAATTCTGATATATAATTGCATTCTAGGAATACATTTGGAAGTAAATACTAGAATGTATTAAAGATGTCAGGATTTCAGACTTGAAATCTGTAGGCTTCTTACAAGCACAAGTGTGAAATTACGAAACAGTTTCCAATACCAGATATGGGATAAAATATCTAGCTTTTTTTTATGTTAGCCGGGGTTGCTACACAGTGGGTTGAGTTAATTGCTTCAACATAGGAATAATGTATTATTTTAGAGGCTCTAAAGTATCCTGCCCTGGTCTTCAGCTGCCCTGCCAGAAGAGCATGGGTTTCCTATGTCTTTTGTGCCATATTACGCAGATGTAACAGATAACCAAGATCACCCTACAGATCTTCATTTAAGACCTTGCACTATGCTTAGTGTTATGCTCTGCTGCAGGAGGCCTCTTGCAGACTTAAGTTACAACTTATATGTAGTTCTGTGATATAAAAAAAGACAGGAGTTTAGCTAATATAGGGTGTGTCCATGGCTCAAGGAACATCAGTTCCTGTGGTACTAACGTCACAGCTAGAATCTGTTATCCACCGTCTCTCCGCAGTTTCTAGGTAGAGTTTAAGTTGTGGTTTAGTCCATTTACACCGAAATGTCTTCAGTAATGGCTATCCTGAAAATGACATTTTTGTCCTAGCAAATCAGACAGGAAGACTAGCAGAGGTACTTGAAGCACCTCAAGGTGCTGCTGCAATCTTAGTAATCTTTAACTCAAATTTATTCCCGTCTTTTGATTGTTTTATGGTAGTGTGCAGTCTCCAAAGTACAATATGAGAATTCCAACAAATTCAAACAACTGCCTTAAATATTGCATCCTAGAAGAGTCAAAGAAAAGAAAATTATACTGATAATCAGTCATTTTTATCAGCCAGGAACACTGGATTTATGCCCCTAGACTGATGAGACATGAAGTACCTCCCTTTCATTCAATTTTAAGTGCTATACAGCTTCATGGCTAAATCAGAAAAATTGCTACTGATGAGTTTACCTGAGAAAGATGTTATTACGCTAAGTAGTTCCCTTGAAAGGACATTCTAGCCTTTCATCTAGCTACTTCAACTGCATACAAAATAGGTATTACTAAACTAGGCTTTAACAAGACAAGTCAAATGCGAGTTTTAGAGATAGTTACAAATAAATGCTTTTGTGGTTAAAATAGATTTTGGATGTGATCCAAAAATGTATTACTCATTGCTCACAGCATCTAATTCAGTGAGCATTTCTATCTTCACTTTTCTTCCTTTATTTTATACCATGCATATTAAATATAAAAGCCTAATCCAAAGATGAGAGTCCAACTAATTTCTCCTAGTGCCATTGTGACTGCACAGAAGAATTGTGCTGCCTTTTGTTTGCTTTCTGGTTCCAGGAACCCTGAATTTTCCTCTCCAGAAAAGAAGGGGCGGCTGGTGCTACGCCTGCAGTGTGTCAACTGGGGACAACCCCTCAGAGGTAGGATTTGGTTTTAGTTTTGGGCTGCATTTAGCTGTGCAGTTGAAATAGTGCCTCTTGTTATGGGTAGGTACTATCACCCCCAGCCATCCTATAAGACATAGGCACCATTCTGCCATCTCATCAGCGAATGCAGCCAGGCTAAGTTGTTTTTGTGGAGGTGTTTCATGTTAGATATTCTTAAGACAACTGAAACACGTTCTTGGGAGACTTTTGGGCAGTAATGCCTAATATGCAGATTTTAGTTGATGGCCAAGATACAGAGCCCTGCCAAAAATGGTATCACATCTAAGCATGTGCATCAGCAGGAGTTCAAACTGTCTCTTTTTCTTAACCACTTTAATTTACATGGTTTTTCGGTAGTTTGCGGCTCTAGCGTTTGAAATTGTTGCCTATAACCCACCAAGGTAATTCTAAGGATCAGAATGCCTAAAACATGGACATTCTGATGCATGATGCATGGTTCTGTTAGTGTCTAAGTCCTCTTTCCATTCACATTTTTCAGTTACTGATATTTTATAGCGACAAAAAGAACTGAAATAAGTTTTTCTATTTGAGTATTAACAGTGTTGTCAGAAATTTTAAGTTAAGGAGGTATACTTTTCCAGAATAAATACCTGTATGGCAAATTTAAGGAGACCGTGTCTGGCAATTGAGTTGTAGTTGTACAAATCTGTGTTATAGTTAATATCCTTTAAGGGCGAAATAGTCTTTTGGCAATTAAAATGCTGAAAGACCCAGTGCACCCAAACAACTGCATTCTCTCCATATCCCTGCACAGCCAAGTGCTGCTAGTTCTTAGTTAAAAAATTAAGAGAAAATGGCATGACAGTTAACCCACATATAGCAAACACTTATCAATGATATGTCAAATGCCTACACCTTAAAAATGAAGCCTGGACCTGCATAACGAGGCAAATGAAAATTTTAATAATACCTCACACCCACATTCATGCATGGTTGAGGGTGTTATACTGGGGACCTTATTTTTTAATGGAATTTCCAAATACGCTGTGATTAGTCTTTATTAATTTTGCTAGCAAGACCTTTGAAGTTTTCCTTTGTTTCTTTTTTAGCTTTTTCACTAATTTCAGAATACTGGAGCTGAGCATATCTTGCCCTTGTAAAGTGAACTTTAGTCTGTCTGCCTCATTGCTCATCCTTACAAACTTCCCATGGGATACAAATATTTCAGTGAACAGAGTACAAGCCCTTCTTTCACTGACAATTTTAAAGACCTGCATGTAAAGTTGGACCGGGCTTGAATGTGTGAAAGTTCCTAACCTAACCTTTCATGATTTAACCAGTTTTATGACATAATTAAGAGAGTTTAATGTAATCTGATTTTATCTAGTTAAAAATGAACTCAGCTGTTGAATACTGGTAATAAAAAAGGTGTCACTGCCACTTTTTAGCATGAAAAATGGAAAGCAATCTTTGTTTCAAACTTATTGAGCTCAGACAGCAAATTAAAGTGCAGCTACATTTTACTGACTATAAAACTCCTTATGAATTTAGCACTGCTGCAGTTTTAATGCCATCCTGTGAACATCCATTCCACTTCTAAAACCCTGTGAGCCTGCAGTAGTTTTGATATATCTTTCCACAAATCTTATCTGTGGTAGGATTAATAAATTTGGCACTAACAGCCTTAAAGTAGGTAATTGCATAATAACATCTGGGCCTGGTGCCTTGTGTCTGTTTACCTGTGGATGGACATGAAATGGAGATTAATACTTCTCCTCTCCTGACTCTGCGGTGAAGTGTGAGCCTCACCAGTGCCAGAACGCCTTGGGCTGCGCCAACAACAAAGCGGGGTCTCAGTAAGAGATTAACGCACAGAAATTGCACAACACCTGTTACTCGCCAAAATACACTAAAAACCACTGGGGTGAAAGACTTACACCCAGCAGCTGCATAATTGCACGTGCAGAAATCTTCGGAGGGGGGTAAGTACAAAGAGATATGAGAACTCCAGCTCCTAGCGACTCGGGGACATCATAAAAGAACTCAGGCATAAAGAGAGAGGGTAATTTAATGGCATTATGTGAGGACTTCAAAAACTTACTTATCTTTTTGCTTGAATCTGGACTGAGTAAGCTGATTTAGGCTGAGCAGCAAAGCAGATGGGGCTGCTGGCTCTCTCACCTGAGGGCAGGGAAACTGGGGACAAAGAAGCAGAGCAGGTGCTCCTGCATTTGGAGGATGGGACAGAAGAAGTCAGCAGGGCAGTGGACAGACACTGTTTTCATTTGTTTGTTTGCTTTGTAGGAGGGCTAGGAAAGGTGCAGGGGCATCCAAAAGATGATGCTGTTACAGCAGTAAAGAAAATGGAGTCTTAATCTTTTAACCCTCCAGAAATCAGAGCTTTTTTTGAGCTCTCTATTCAGCATTACCCTGTACATGTTAATATTAGTGTATCCTGAGGTCTGGAAAAGCTGCAGCCCTAGTATCTGTCCAGAGGGATCCTGTAGGATCAGGGATCAAAGTGTTGGTACGGATTCAAGAGACAAAGGGAATGATGTGACACACAAATTAAAATTTTCTATTTTGTATGAGACAACTAGAATAAATTTACTGCTTTATGTGCCAGGATTTGAAATTGAGATTTTAGGTCATGGGCCATCTTCTCTAAAGATCTCTCTTCTTTAATAAAAGGAACCAGTGGACAGATCTTTCTTGGTCTTTCAAAGTGCTGTCTGCACAGTGACAGGGAGCGGCTTTCTCTCTCCTCTCCCATATACTTTGTGCAGAGTGAGAACTGATCACTCTGAAGAGGTATCATGATTTTGAATCTAGATTCACTTCGCATAAGTCTTATTCACTGTGGTCAGCTAAAAAGCAGAGAAAACCATCTCTCTGATTTACTTATTTTATGTAGGAAGTGGCCAGAACAAGTTCTACCTAATACTTCAAACAAAAGCTTTCTGCTGCCCTTACAGAGGAGCAAGAATTGATTTTTACTAGTTTCATGACTAAAATAAAATCTGAGAATAATAAAAGCAAGGATTGTGCTGTGAAAATAGAAAAGTATATTCTCTTATTTTCAGCTGCACTTTTAAGTACAAAATAAAACACAACATCACTAAAATTTTATATGCAGCATGTAAATAACCTGCCTTCTGGTAAAAATACTGTAAACATCTGATTTGCAGCAAGGAAAGATTACCTACTAAAGGATCTTAACTAAGCTAAAATGATTATGCTTTGCTCTTTTCATTGCTTAACATGATCTTTACCTCACTGGGTATCCAAACCTTACGTAGAAAATACAATATTTCTTTAATGAATATGATCTTTGTCCAAGTATCATCTGGAATGATTCCATGAAATCAGACCCTGGAGAAGGGGAATGACTGAATGCCTGAGTCACTGATTTGAGACACACAGAATATATTTGGACACATTAGCTGTACTGATGACTGAGAATTCCTGGTATACCTTCAGTTTAACATGCCAAGTAATCATACCCATACCTTGCCAGGCTAAGCACTGCAGAGGATACTGGTATTAGGTTATAACATATTAAAAGCAACTTAATATTGAACTTGGGAACTTACTCAACATAATAAGTGCCATAAATGGGATCATCAATTTTCTCCCAGCCATATGGAAGCTCTGAAAAACAAAGAGTTATCTCTCTCAGTAAATGCAGTACAGAATGTTAAGATTTCTAGTAACAAAACCACAGATCTTCTCTGGGCATTGAGGGAAATAACTTGATAGTGAAATTAGATACAGTGACCAAAGCAAATGCCGAACCTTGAACACATACCATGACAGCCACAAGTAGTAGTAACATGAGAACTTGCATGCAAACACAGATCTCAGTCTCTAGAACAACACATTTAGTTGATCTACTTTATTGTTCCAAAGCTATGCCAGCCATCAACGGTAGCACATCTTGTATGACACCACCACTGGAGGAAGTGAGGACGTTCTGTTTTCCCAACATACAAAAAAAGTACTTTGCTTTCTCAGCTCTTTTCTTTGCTAGGGATCCTGGAAAAGTTGGCCTTGATGGAAGTTTGCCTTCTTCCATCTAAGTACAGTAAGTATACCTAAATGTTCGTGAGATGTTTGTATTATTTGTCTCACTGTGATGGCATATCCGTAGCCTCCAAAAGCATCCTCTTCCAAAGCTTAGTTATATGTCAGGGACATCGGGGTATATAGTAGTACGTGGAAGTACAAACCAAAATAAAATATTATAGCATCTTCTAGCCTTAATTTGCAGAAATAGAGAAGACATTTAATTGTTATTACCCAAAAGACTCAGGAACCCTCTGCCAAAGACTGGCAGATGAATTCCATAATTTTGTAAATAAAAGCTCAAGGGCTTCTTTAATGTAAGTACTCTATTTTTCCTATTATTCTTAGAATATTGCACCCTCAAGTGCTTTTGTGAGGGCTATTTATTCATAGGAATAAATGCAGCATAAGGTATTTAAGCAGGTCACAGGATCACAGAATGGTTGGGGTTGGAAGGGACCTCTGGAGATTGCATAGCCCAACCCCTCTGCTCAAAGCAGGGCCACCTAGACCACATTGCTCAGGACCATTTCCAATCAGCTTTTGAATATTTGTAAAGATGGAGATTCCACTATCTCTCTGGGCAACTCCATCAAGTGTTTGATAACTCACACAGTGAAGTTTCTTCTTTTCCTGTACCCTTTACCCCCTGTCCTGCTGCTGGGCACCCCTGAGAAGAGCCTGGTTCTGCCTTCCTTGCACCTTCCTTCATGTATTTATCTAGATTGATAAAATCCCTCTGAGCCTTCTCTTCCCCAGGACAAACAGTCCTAGCTCACTGAGCCTTTCCTTATAGGAGAGATGCCCTAGTCCCTTTATCATCTCAATAGCCTTTCACTGGACTCTCTCCTGTATGGCCATTTCTCTCTTGTACTGGAGAGCCCAGAACTGGACCCAGAACTTCAGTTGTATCTCACCAGTGCTGAGTAGAGGGGAAGAATCATCTCCCTTGATCTGCTGGCAATGCTCTGCCAGATACAGCCCAGGAGGCTGTTGGCCTGCTTTGTTGCAAGGGCATGTCACTGGCTCATCGTCAAGTAACCATGCATTAGAAAGCTCGGGTGTTATTCTTTCCAGACCTGCCCAGAAATTCAGTAAAATCTGTAGGAGATCAATCCTCTTCCTACAAAGTCCTGTATATCCCAGGACAAGATTGTGGAGTGTAATCCCTAAATATTCAAAAACAAACCAGCTGATGCACAAATCCTGTACTGCCCCAAGAGTAAGTTTCATTCCCAATGCATGCATGATAAATAAGGAAATAAATTGCTATAACCCCATGACAGAACAAATATAAAGTATTAGTTGAAATGCTATAGGTACATACTATTTTCATGTAACCTTGCAAGCTTTTCTCCCCCTAATTAATGTTTTCATATCTGGCCATCAAAAATTACACTCATTTAGAGAAAAGTAAGGCAGGTACTGGTAAAATCTGTTAATGCTTGAAAATACACACATGCACACACATACACACAGACAAAGAGATGTGTGCAGAAGTCCCTTTGCAAAACTGTATTAGTAGGTGCAGTTTTTTCCAACTATGCAATGAAAAATATAATGTAGATGTTTTGCCCAAATTTAAAAGTACGTATCTTTCTGTAAATATATACACTTTAAGGTGTATAGATGCAGAGGACATATTTTATTTTACATATTTATGAAAATCTGAAATAATTTGAGGATTTACTATTAACCTATTGGCCTCTTTTTTCCTAAAGTAATGATACATAACTGTATTTATGAACTGGTACAACTATTGAGAAGACAAATGGCAAATCCCACTTTCTACTGAAAGTCTGTAAAAATTTAAGGAATTGGACATATTATCGAGAACACATTTTTAAATGCATGAATTCAACCACCAATTATCTAACACCATAAAACAGTCATGGGTTCAGAAGTAAGGAAACAAAAAATTACATTTGTGTACCATAATAGATATAAACTCCAAAGAAGGATATTCTCTAATTTCATTTTTCCATTGGAGATACAGTCTATAAGCTATGTTCAATTAAAATTCTGTGTTGACCAGTAAAATGGAATTGCTAGAGCACAAACCCTAAGATCCCTGCACTCATCAAAGTATGGCAGATAAGGCTAGTGGAGTGTAGTTTACCACAGAGCTTCCGTTAGAAGAATCTTCTGCTACATTTGCCTTCAGGAGCACTGTGATTATTTTTCATTACATTAAATAGTGGCATCTATTCCATATTTCACCACTGAAATGAAAGATTACAGGACAGAAATACTTTAGTGCTTCATAAAATACAAAGCTAAGCATTTGCCAAATTAGTGACGGGGGTATTAAATTTTCCCTTTTTCGTTTCACTTTGCTCAGTGACAATCATTAGGGATGAGAGTGAACAGTAAACATTTATAAAAGAGAATTTTTATATAACACTTGTGAAGGAGATTACTGTTGGCTTCCATAATTTGAATTGAGTAGAGAGCAATAAATGAAAAAATTTCTGATATTCATTTGGTAGCGTTAGCATCCTAGTTCATGTATAATTTCTGCAACTAACAGTTTCATGATCGCTATGCTATATATGAAGTCTTCATTTTCAAGAGCTCAGCACTTCTACCATCCAAGTCTTTCAATTCTATTGACTCCAGGAGAATTTCTCTGTATAGAAGGAAAAAAAAAGATTCTATTCTTTATTTTCAGTCTTCAATATCTAACATTGCATTCCCACAAATCTCCTTCTATCCTCCAGTGTTCAGGAACATTTATAAAATCACCATTTAAAAATCACTGCTTGTGCAGCATTTGGCAATGCTGATACCACACATGGATGGAAAGGTGCTGGATAATCTGCATAGTATGTATATATGCTCCAGTTTTCAAATTTCATGCTTTATTCCATACCAGAGAAGCAGCACCTAGCTAACACTGCATCAAGTCCTAAAAAAAAAAAAAAAAAAGATCA
>VXAK01005822.1:118154-154692 GCA_013399435.1 Arenaria interpres | reverse complement strand
TGCAGCTGATAAGAAGGCACTTTTCTCAGTGTGCATCTGGGTAAGCTTTTAAATGCAGAAGGAGCTGCATTTCTAAAAGTTACATACCTAATGGTAAAAAAAAGCCCTTGTATCTTCAAAGAAAAAAGAAAGAAGGAAAGAAAGAAGGGGAAAAGAAAGGAAAGACTAATATGAATTCAAGCAGGTCACTTGAACAATCAATGGTAGTGTCTTCTCATCACAGCCTGCTTATGCTAATGGTCCAGATGCTCTTATTCTGCCTTCAGAAAGCTGTTGTGTTTCAGAATGACTTTTGATGGTGCCACTTAACCTTCTCTGGGGATGGAGGAAGGAGTACATTTTGGATCTCAACGTACAAAGGTGTAAAGGCATACTACCAAACCCAAAGATTAATTTTTCTGAAGTTTATGGAGTACTGTGTTAAAGAGAGTCATAAATACCTCCCAAGGTTTCAGAACAACTGCCAGCATTGTGTCACTACTCTACTGACAGGCTGGAAAGAAAGACGAGAGCATATTTCTTGAATTGCCTGTAATCAAAATATTTGTATAGTACGAAAGAATATAGTAGAAGAGAGAAAAAGAAAATATAATGCCTGCTGTGCCTGAAAATGCTGTCAGTAAGGATGTGGAAACTGTGGGAGTCAGCATGAGTTTGGTTCACCTGCCATGTTAACACCCAGGCATAGGTCAGGAATCCTTTTCTAACCTATATATGAGACTTTTCAGAAAAATATTGTATCTTTCCACTCAACAGCCTATGTTTGCTTTATCTCTTGCTTTCTCTCTTCTCTTTTCTTTTTTCCTGTTTCAAATTCAGTTTTGCCTTTTCAAGTCAGTTACCTACTACAGAGGTAATCAAAAGAACTGGGTTAAAAGTTACAAAATACTGTGCAGCTCCACAGTCCAACGCAGTTGCACACTCTTCCAGTTTTTTTAAGAGATATAGTCTTGGCAAATATTTATCTGTAAGTCTAAACCAGTGTTCCTCACTGCATAGCTTACACAAAAAGCAGTTGCCTGCAATACCCTAAGGCACAGCACACAGATTCCCAGGGAGCGGATGCTGCTAATGGCATCCTGTGCTGCTCCCTCTGAAAGGAGGTTGTAGCGAGGTGGGGGTCCGTCTCTTCTCCCAAGTAACAAGTGATAGGACAGGAGGAAACGGCCTCAAGTTGTGCCAGAGGAGGTTTAGGATGGATATTTGGAAAAATTTCTTCACCAAAAGTGTTGTCAAGCCCAGGGAAGTGGTTGAGTCATTATCCATGGAGGTATTTACAAGACATGTAGATGTGGTGCTTAGGGACATTGTTTAATGCTGGATTTGGCAGTGTTATGTTAAGGGTTGAATTCAATAATCTTAAAAGTCTTTTCCAAGCTAAACGGTTCTATGATTCTATGCCCAGTTTGAATGCCTTCAATAGTGCATATCCGCATTGCCCAGCTGATACATAAAACAGATGCAGTAGCTGCTCTACTCCTCCTGAAACCTGTTACAGGTTGCCATAAGGAAAGAGAGGATAACATTGCTCACTGAAAATCAGTATTTAACCTACTATCCACATACCTGTGTGAATTCTGCTAGATCACCTATCTATGTACCATCTGGGAGCTCCAAGAAAACCCCCAAAAATTCAACAGGTGTATGCTATGGTAAAATCCCTCATACTACCTCAATACGTTCCTCCACTTAGCCATGTTTTCAATGTCACTGCCTAAGCTGGAAAACGCAATTACTAACATAGACTTCCCTATGCTAGTATACAAATCAAAAACTGTGGGAGAAAATAAATTAGATTAAAAAAAAAAAGGAAGCCTATTCACCATCTCAGTGAAAATAACAACAAGGGCAGGATGGACAACCACACCTCCATAGCAAAACCAAATCATTCTTCCTATTATGGAAGATCTGGAAAACTTGGGGAATGTACCAACTCCAAGCAATGTAAGCTCAATTTCAATTAAACTCGTGTTCTCCAGCTGCTATTCTCATACCAGCAAATTTCACAGTCATGACTGTTTATGTTCTGTCTGTAATCACAAACCATTTATGTGCAATTTATTATCACGAATACAATGACATTATGCATAATTTCTTCTTGCACAATGGAAACAAATGTCTAAGTAACATTCATATCTGATAAATGCATCTTCTTCCTTCTGTGCAGCTTATTCTGACATGCTACATCCTTAATAGATTACTTAGTAGATTACTAAATATTACTATCAATTTAATAATATCATCTCCCAGCATTGTTACCAAGTTGCCAACAGCAGCGATATTTTTAACATTGGGTGTACTTGATCCCTCTGACATGCAGAACTGTATAATGTTTAATCAAGATTTTCACTACAGTGAAAAAGTACCAACTGATTTACTGAGTTTTAACTACCAAAAAAGAGCTCAAAAAGGGCTTGTTAGCTATTAATTTGAATTAAAAAAGCAATTAAAAATGAATTAAGGGAAAAAATACCTTATATGTTGAGAATTTAGTTAGGTTATTGAAGGCATTGCCTGAGACGGTTTCCTTAATAAAGCCTTAATAAAGAACTCAATTTTCAACAGTTTAGTGGGCAATAGCTGATGCTGGTCAGAGTAGTCTCTGTGGATCTTTTCAAAGAGACAGCTTAGAGTTTCTGTTAAAATATTCAAAATAAACTACAAAATCCTGTTTCTCATGCACTTAGAAATAATAGACTTAAGGAAGACAGAAATACTCACTGAAAAACATTGATTATTAAAACTTGAAATATTTTTCATCAAATCACATCATCCTTTTGTCTTGTTCTCTGCCCTTAGTTCTGTGTTACTGGTACTGGGCACTTGGTTTGTATTACAGAATGTTTGTGGAGAGAGAAGCTTAAATCAGCTGCTTGTTGATCTCACAATTCCTACTAAAGTGACTAGTGTTTTGCTGGGGAAATAGAGACCACTAGGAATCACTGAAAAAGATCTCAATTTTTAGCTGCAAGTTCTTTCCCAGGAGACTGGATATGAATACATCCAGGCTTCCATGGAATAATTAAACAGCAATGTGCCTTAGCTTCCAAGAATACTTTGGGGTAATTTCTGAATTCTCTGTTAATTACACATATCTCATTTTTAATATAACAAAGGGTATATCTGAACAGAGTCACTGAAACTCTTACCCTCACGGCTCCTAGCCTTAAACTGGCACTGCTAGGAGTGGAGTCACTTCGGGATGATTCCCAGTGCAGAACATGGACCTGCTGGAGAAGCTCAGCACGTGTCCCAGTGGTTAGTCACAGGCATGCCGAGGAGCTGCGATGGCACCGCCAGGTGGTTCAAAGTCCAGACATGCATGTGTCACCTGCACAGTCATTTTACCAGCAGAAAAGGAGCCTCAAGCACATCAAATGCATGCTACATTATCAATTTCTATTGCTGAAGTTCAGCAGATCTGCTGCATGCCACGTACAGCTCCAATGTGAAAGATTCTGCCTTTGAAATTGATTTTATTAACACATCTTTTTTTATGCTATATCCTTTAGACTTTGAAGAAAACAGACTGAAAAGAAACATTCTTTTTGATCTTTTGGATGTTCAAATCTTCCAGTGCTTGTACCTCATTACTGACTGTATCAATTCAGCCTTCTTACAAACCAGTGTTTTCTACCTAAAAACTGCCTGAACTCGGGAAGTTAGGCTTTTATTCTTCTATTTGCTTTTCAGTCTCTTCATTTATTTATATTATTTCCTTTGCTGTTAAATGTTTAACAACATACCCCGTGAATTTCTGGAGTTACTGAATTTACTGCTATTATATAATCTAAAACCTGCAGTTTGGCTACTGACCTAAAAAGCCCTATAAAAGTAGGTAGCTACTAATAGTGCAGGCTAGACCTCATGGGAGGCAGCTAGGTATTCTGTTACTAGTATCTCAAATTCATATATGAGCTTCAACACACTTTAGCTAGCTGCTCACCTCTTAACCTCTGGTACAACAAAGAAAAAAAAGCCTATTATTCTGTAAAAAACCCCAAATGACACATTTCAATGCTATTTTCAGTGCCAAACTTTACTAAGGGGGAAGCAGGATTAGTCTCAGCCCCTCTTCACAGGGCAAGTGCTCCTGCCCCTGACCTTCTTTGATGGCCCTCTGCTGAACTCAGTCCTGTGTATCAATCCAGTTTATCTTGTACTGGGGGGTCCCAAAACTGGATGCAGTATTACGGATGTGGCCTAACTACTCAGTTCCCAACCTGTGATGTTGTAATATTTTCTTCCTGTTAGTCCAGAGCAGGTCCAGCTGTGTATCACCCTTCAGTGTGGGCCCATCTGGTACTTAAATTGACAAGTTACCCCTGAAAACCACCAGAAGTCTTGTTGCCTGCTTGTTTCCTGCCTTGCTGCCCATCTAGAAGATATCAGGGAGGTTAAAGTCCCCCATGAAAACCAGAATCTGTGATCAGGGACTTCTTTGAGTTGTTTAAAGAAGGCTCCATCCACTTCCTCACCCTGATCAGGGGGTCTGTAATAACAACCTACCACCAAGTCTTCCCTGCCAGCCTCTCCTCTGATCTTGACCCACAAGCTCTCCATCATCCATCCATCCATCTCATGGGAGAGCTCCATATATCCACATTGTTCCTTGCACAGAGGACAACCCCTTTACTTCATCTTCCCTAACCATCTTTCCTGGTCAAAAAGCTTATTTTACCTTCTTTCTGACTTATTTTCAAAATAGCAACACTAAAGTGTAATTAAAATTTCAATCAACATTAGAAACATTTGTTTCATGACTTGATTTGTCTCACTGGGCCTTGAGAGTCTCAAGTCAATGTTACAAAACAAAGCACACAGCATAATGCTTTCTGTTTTCTTGTTTTTCTGCTACATTATTACACCAAGTGGCAATTGCTTGATTTTATGTGACAGACCAGTGAGGCTAATGGATAGACACATTACTAAAAGAGTTGGGAAAATGTAGCATCTATAGTGATAATGAAAAAAACCCCAAAAAACCAACAGCCAAGAACTACTTTGTATGCTTACAATGAACTGATTATCTGTGGGTGGTCCACAAATAAAAAGCTATTCTGCCCAGACTGTAAAATTGCATAGCTACATCACTTATTTGTGATGAGCTGCAACTGCCTCAGAAGCATCAGACACTGGCCTTGGATGGAAATCTCAGAGCAGATTAAATAAACTCCTGCTCTGACCAAGTACAAGACATCTTACATTTCTATATTTTATTTCCAAGTTGTCAATGAAGTTGTATGCAACTGGTTAGAAGAATCATCCTCAAGGTACCTCCTATGTGATCTGTTTCCATGACTACCATGCTTTTCAATAATATGTTTTCACAGTTCTGAACAGTAGCTGGGTATACGTAATGCAGATACATTAGTTTTTTAAATAGTATTTGATGAAGTAGATAAATCAATACAATTGATGAGGGAGATTACATTGCACCATGGAAAATTCAGGTTAATACAGCAGCTGCTGAGGCAGCAATTCTTGATTTATACTAGTGAAATTAGCTTAGAATCTGATTTTGTCTCCTCAGTGGTTTCATTGAGATGAAGGTGAGAACTTTAGAAGTCCCAACTTTTATTATTTTTTGCTTTGTTGCACAATAGATAAAAATCTGCTTTAGTTGCATGTAACTGCTTTCTGAAACTTCTTGTCATAACTTATTCATCATTGTGCATTAGTTATATTTATGAGGACACTCAAATTGAGTCACTCCATACTTTAAACATTATGTTAAAAAATCCCTTGGCATTTGAATGACAAGGAAATATGTATGAATTCAGAAGCTTATTTTTCTTTATTTGAATTGTAATGCCATCTGCCAAAACTCTCTCTCAGTATGGTTCTGTGACAGCATCAGAAAGGAACTGTGCATAAGAAACAGGTGTGCAGTCCTTTGTTAATCTACCAGACACGTTTTGCTTGCATTTGTAAGGGCACTTTGCAAATGTACTGTCCAATGAATACACCAATTTGTGACAATGAAAAAGTAATCAAGTTTCTAAGTTGCTTTTCCTTCAGGAGTTTTAACTGTATAGTATAATAATAAGACAGTTCAGATCTACCCATGTTTTCTTCATCTTTTAATGTTCAGTAATGTTAGCATGTAACTAACACGTAACAGGAAGATATTTTTTATTTTTATGCTGTGCAATGTCATGAAAAGTGGCCACGCACATATTTTCCACTCCTTTTTTTCCTTCTCTCTCTCTTCTCAGTGTAAAACCTTCCTAACGGTGAATAGAGTAGTAACCCAAGCACCAGAGAGGGGACTAAAAGGCTACTGTGTTAGAAGGATAGGATGGAGATGGGACAGAGGGATGGAGAAAAACAAAGGGCAGGGTGTGGCTCATATGTCTTGTTTATTGTTAAGCATCTCCAAAACCCTTTACCCAAGAAAACTCACATCTCCTTTGAAGACAAGTGGCAGTCTATTCCTAATTGTCCCTAAACCTAGGAGTTTTCTACCAAAAGAATTTGTTCCTCCCCCTGCCTCCTCCTTGAGATTCCATCTTTCCAGCCACCATCAGTGACACAGTCCCCTTGAATTCCACTGTGCAGGAGCATGTCTGCTGCTGTATCTAAACCCGAGTCTTTCCCATTCCCAGAAATTCTGAGGGGAATAAGATCATAAAGACAACCAACAGACAGCTGCGACTACCTCAGAAAAAGCATATCCACAACAATTAATGGAAAAAAAGAGTGCCTGCTCACTTTTTTCATTCACGTGCAACAATAGCCTATTTGTATAAGTCAGGGGACTTTCAGGTTACTCAGTCATATGACTAGCTTTATCATAAGCGTCAGGCCAGAGAATTAGGGTATCTGACTTTCATGATACTGCTATACATAATTTTGGAATTAGCAACTGATCTACTTGAGTTATTCTGATAGGAAGTAACCTTTTCCTCAGTGTATGCCTGTGCTTTGTACCATCTGGTACACTTTTGATTCTTGCACAGGTACTATATTAATTAATTATTTAAATGAAATTAATTACTTTTAATTGTGTTTGTACTTAACGGTTGAAGATAGGTCTCCAAAGTGAAGCTGTACCAACTCAGTGGTATAATAAACAAATCTTCAATTTCAGCTCCTCTTTTTCTGTTAGTCTTTTAATGTCTGCTCTTTGCTGTTCTCCAGTTTCGTTAGCTCCTTAAATATCAAGGTGGCTACAAGATCTAAAATAAAAAGAGACCCTCCAAACTGCTTCTCCTACAACTTATCCCAAAAGATGTGTGGTCTACCACAAAGTTAGTACAGAACAGACCCTACAGGGACCCCACAGGAACACCAAACACAAAGACTGCACAGATAATCTTACAGCAGTATCTCATTTCAGCCCATCTTTGACCAAGTCTATTTTACATCTTTTAACTACTCTGTAAACCAGCTTAGAAGTAATCAGATATAAGCATACAAAGGCATGCCTTTTACAGACTGACCTAGGGATACTTGATTGAAATTTTTTGAGGATTTCTCCATCTGGCCCATGAGAACAATTCAGACTGAGTGATTAGGCTGGCTCACCTCAACATCAGCACACCTTGTTCAGAATCACAGAATCATAGAATGGTTAGAGTTGGAAGGGACCTTAAAGATCATCGAGTTCCAACCCGCCTGCCATGGGCAGGGACACCTCCCACTACAGCAGGTTGCTCAAAGCCCCACCAGCCTGGTCTTGAACGCCTCCAGGGATGGGTCATCCGCGACTTCCCTGGGCAACCTGTCCCAGTGCTTCACCACCCTCACAGTAAAGAATTTCTTCCTAATATCTAATCTAAATCTCCCCTCTTCCAATTTAAAACCACTACCCCTTGTCCAGTCAATACACTTCCTGACAAAGAGTCCCTAAGAAGGCTCAGTAAGAAGGGCAGCACCATGACCTTATTGACAAGAGCCTCAATCACTTCAAAAAAATACATGTATGAGGGCATACAAGAAGATATAAAAACTACTGTTAAAACAAAGCTGTCCCTAAATCAGTAGAAAGGAGGCTGAGGATTTCAGACAAATAAACCGGAGAAATTGCAAGCAGGAGAAATTAGGCTGCAGCAATATGTTTTTTAAGATTGATTTTGTTGTCATTGTCTGTAGCTGAGCATAGCTGTAATACAACCAGGGAAGAGCAACTAAGCACAGAACAGAACAACTTTTAGTGGCTGATTGTACTTCTTTTATTCATTTGCAGTCTCCATAACACTTAATAAACTCTATTGGCCATCTGCAGGCAGAAGTCAGAGGATGAGAATTTTATTGGGACTTCTTTGCTGGACAGGCATAGAGACCATAATTATTATCTTAAAGTCAAGCAGCGCTGGAAGGGAGTTGATTTTAAATCTCTCTCACCAGGCACTCCTGACACTGTAACTCTAATGCTTGCTTTGTACCGATGTAAAATGTATTGTTGGGATTATCTATATAATTTCAGAAGCAGCAGAAGGGGCTAAATTAAGTTTGTTTGCAATTTATGATATATTCACTGTGTGGACTAATCAACAAATAGTAATGTTTTTCCTTGGTGGACTTTAATTATTTTGAGGAAAATGTTGTATGCCTCAGTGTGCTCAGCTCCTAAGTTTGCCTTTTGTGCTGAGCTGCAGTCAGGATTTGTGGATTTAAACTAGTGTCTATTTTCTTCTTTGATATGTAATTAGGTGCTTGCATTTCACAGGCTTGGTTCACATCTGGTTCACTGGTTTGCTCTCACAGAAAAAGATTATTTCTGTATCATGGGAAAAAATAAGCCTCCCATCTTTTATAAAAAGTCTTACAAATGTGGAGAATTGAATGCTACATGCATTTTAGGTGCATATTTTTCTCTGCTCCACTGACAAAGTCAGTTGTGCAACTGCCATGTTTGTAAAATGGTTGGCTCTGAGCACTTGCAACACCTGTGGCACAGGCAGCTTCTGCCAGCCTTTTACTACACAGTGAAATGATAAAAATGTATTAGTTTTCCACTGTGCACTTTGCAGTCCTAATTGCACAATGCAGCTGGTGCTGCAGGAAAATCCATGCTGTTTAACAGTAAAGGAATTTAAGGTGAAGGAGTGAAGATAGAGTTGCTTTGCAACTGCCTCTTTTTCTCTTTAACCTCTTTTTTTCCTTCTGCCATTGTGAAATGAGTAGATGATGAGAAAGGGCAAAGGGACAAGGAGAGTACAAAAGATGGGTGGTACTGAGTGAGAGAAAGCATCAGTGTGACAGCGAGGGGAGGATGATACGTTGCTGTGAATGGCACAATGGCTGGGCAAATATTGCTTGAACTGGCCCTGAAATTGCTCATTTCCCTCCATGCCTTCTCTTGTCCTTTATTTGTCAATCTCTTCTCTTTTTCTAGATCGATTTCTTCCATTTTTCTCTTTTTTAAAATTTTGGCTTCCTTTCTCTTTTTTTTTTTTTTTTTTAATTCTTTGAGTCAGTAACAAAAAAAATACCTTTTGGTTTCCCAAACGTGATGGCAGACAGTATCTCCTGCAATTTAAAAATGGAACAAATGGTCATGCGGTTTGTACCATACAGCCTAAAGAAGGGAGAATATTTGTATTTATAGCTTCTGAGTTCGCAGAATCGGAGTCTGGATATCTGTTTCAAGTTTGAAAGAGAATGGGGACTGTATAATATGGTTTTAAGATCATGAGCTTGCTGCTCCTTTAAAACACAAAAAACCATCTGATATGAACATGCAACTCACCAGTGACTGCTTAGTATGACAAGGTTTTTATAAAATTAAAACTGATTTAGATGTCAGTCTGAGGTTCTCCTGAGACTATTTGCATTTCCTTGTCTTCCTTTAATAAAGGTAATTAATGCCACTCACTTGTTTTAGGACCACAACTGTAAACAGGAGAAGCATGGGTTGTACCAGGTCTATCAATTTTAGAGTGTCTTAGAGTCTGAAGTTCACAACACTTAATCATTATTTGCTCAGATTTCCAGTACCCTGCATTCTTATGATAAGTCTGACAGAATCTTCTTACCTCAAAAAAATGGGGACCTCATGTACAACTGCAATCCTACAAGCATCAAGGTTATTCTCATGTCCCTTCAGAACAGGGCTGTTAAAAGCAATTGGGGTCAGGCAGTATCTCTGACCTAAACTCTGCCCACTGTTCGATTTGCAGGTCAGGCTTCTGCTGTTCAGAACCATTACCAAGGTTCTGAAATAATTTAATGAAGTGAACGGAGACACCAGCTATTCACAGCAATCCGTCACCAGCATCCTCATCCACAGTTAGTTAGAACAGCGAGTGGAAAGCCACACTGAAATAGCCAATGAAAGTCATGAATAATACTGTATTAGTATCTAAGTCCCGGTAATCTTGAAAAATTCTTAATAAAGTCTCAGTTTTGCCTCTTTACACAACAAAATCTGGAGTCTGGAGGTTGCTCTGACCTAAAAATGACAGACAACAGCACTTTCTTTGCTATAGTAAAAGTAATTCACTGCAACCAGACAAGAATTAACACCATTTCATGGCTCCAACTATCCTTGCATGATGGGACTTATATTCAGCGCTGCTCATCTTCCTGCTCTTTTCTCTTTAATTATTATTCTTACGAAAGTTTTGCCATCTCCTTTTGGGATCTTTCTTTTAACTGTTAATACCAAGAGGACTATTTATTTTTGTTCCAACAGAAAACATAAAATAAAATTAAAAGACTGGAATTTTGCTGTGGTTATATTGATGGCTGTGCTGTTCTGTGTAATCACACTTGTCCCTCATGAGGAGAAGCTCTCAATAAAGGGCTCAAATTGTGATAGAGAGGATACGACTTTGGTATAGATATTATTAGGTTTTCTACAAGTCAAGGTTAATACTAATAAGCCAAAGCCTTTCTTTCCTATCACTGTGCAAACCCGAGATAATCTGGGTAATTCTCCAGGAATGTAAGAGAAGGAATATTTAGCAGGGCAGAAGGGCCAAGGCAATACAGACAGACATCGTGTGCAAGTCGCCGCAGTAGAAACAGTTCTGCGCATGGACACAGGAAGATGCCTCTCCCACTTGCAGTAACCTTCAGCCCCTGCATGGTCTTTGCACCCGTGTGCTGCCCAGCCCTGGTGGGACTCGGCTCTGCACAGGCAGCTGTCCCCAGCACAGAGTCCCGCTCTCCCAAAGAACATGCACCGGTTTCACTACCTTAGAAGAAGCAGCAGGGTTTAATCCATGCCAATTGCCCACTATCCACTGTCTTATCTTAGAAAACAAGAACTCTTGACGGCAGATTTTTTTCTGTCTTATTTTAGCTAATCTAATGGTCAGGAGGAGATAAATCCTTAAGATAAACTATTGCTCTTGCCACATAAGCAGGCTTGCCCACTTACCTGTTTAATTTTTGATAATTGATAAAAATTTATGTCATTAAGGATAATCAAAGACTGTGACAATAAAAGGAAAAAAATATAATAAAAAACAAAATCAAGGACATCAGCACTTGATCTTTTGAGAATAAAATATCGGATTAAGGAAAGGGAAAATTCATTCAATTACCGTGATATAAATGGTCTTGAGATGCCAAATATGAATACAAAATTCAATTTTTAATCTATCTAAAAGTGTATGTCTGCAGTCTTTGATTTAGGCTCACATCTAACGCAAATCACATTAAGTAGAAGAAAAGGTTTGGAACAAAGAAAAAAGAGCAGAATAAAATGTATAATTTTCTGCCCTCTCCACCAAAATAAGACCTTAATCTATTAAGGACAGCACACAAAGGCCTTCAATATTTTCCCTAGATCAATTTTTTTACCTCTGTATTTTTTTTTTAATCTTAATGGATATTTGTGATAATTTCTGAGTTATCTGGAGGCTGAAAATAGGAATCTCTGCTGAAGGTTCTACTTTTAGCATTTCATGTTCCCTTTCAAAGAGATATAACCTAATAGAATGAACAATAGAAATGTGCATAAGCAGACTTTGAAAACAACAAACTGTAATTTTCAATTAGGATGGTTTTCTTTGTGTTGTCCATTCCAAATCATCCAGTAGACTGACAACATGTACAGACAGACCATTTTTCAAATTTGCCAAAGAAAATACCTTGTAACTGCATTTGTATGCAGTTGATGCAAGATGAAAATGATCAAAATAACAAAACCAGACAGTGTTGCCATATGTTCCAGTACAGAAGCAAATTATAGTACATTAACACCCCATCACTATCATATAAAGAGGCTGCAAAGATAAATGTTCCCTAAAAAAATATCTACTAAAGAATTAAAAGATGTATAAGGTAATAATTTTACATCACATTTTTTTTCCCTTTTTTCTTTCAAGGTTCCTCTTTTCTTTTTTTTTCACCCTTTCTTCCCATTATTACTATTTTTACAGATTCTCCCATTAGTTTCTTTTACTATCAGAGATCTTGATGTTATCTTTGACCAGTAGCTCCAAGTATATTTTTCTTACAATTAAAACTTCCAGGAGCTCTGTTTGAATAGTTCAAGAAAATGTAAGCTTCTTATGTCTGATATATCAAAAAACCCCAGCCCACATATTAGTGGTCCTCAGAGCCTCAAATTGTAGTGTTATATATGCTAGTCTGTCAAAATTCCTTTTTTTTTTGTCAATGTGAAATATGCAACTTGCCTAATTTAGTGTTTTAATAAAAGTCTAGGTTTTCTCATTTCAACCCCATTTCTTTTTCCCATCAGAATTTATTTCCACTTGAAAGAAATCTGGGATTAAAGTAGACTGTACTTTGGTTTTCTACAGTTCTTCCTATGCATTGGTATTATTCTGGAATAACAGTATCTTTTACCAGGTTAAACTTCAGCTGAATACTGAACACTTCACATATACACAAGGATGGAATGTTAAAAATTAGCTAAAAATATGAAAAGGATGAAAAGTTCCTGTATTCAAGGTTCTGCTTCCAAAGTATATAGATCTAGTGGATTCTTCAGTTTCCCTTATATATTCAGAAGAAGGGATAATTATGTATATGCTCGTAATTACATTAAAAACTCCAATGGAATTGCAGTCTTCAGCAGAAATGAAGAAGGAGGGCTTTGAGCAACCCGACCTAGTGAAAAAATGTCCCTGTTCATGGCAAGGGTGTTGGGCTAGTGTGAGAAACTGGACGTGAGAACTGACCTTACAACTAGATGATCTTCAGAAGTCCCTTCCAACACAAACCATTCTATGATTCTATTATTCTAAGGATAATTGGTAACATGAATAATTATGGGATGTAGGAATAATGTAGGAATGATGTGTGGACAACTTGTCTCCAGGAGTTCCAATTTCTCCACAGGTGAGTTACTTTTCCTCTTCTATTGCTGCTCTCCGTCCCTCTCTTTTCTCTCAGTCACTGTTAAGAGACACTTTTTCCAGATCCCCAGTTCCATTCCCATACAGCTTCCCACAAATGTGCTCCCTCTTTTTTTTTTTTTTTAATAAAAATTCTTCACATGCTATCTGTATTAATTTGGGTTGATTCACCCTGAATTAGCATTGGAAATTGATCAGAAACCTTAAGAAGTGTTGTGATTTCCACAAAATTTGTCAAAAAGAGCCTTTTCTCAGGATTGATGCTCTTGATGATGATGTAGGTGGGCTTCTCAGTCCAGCAAAGTGTGATTGTCACTTCTTTTTTGAAGAAGACAAATAATAGTCATTTATATGACATTCTTCCATCAAAGTAATGATATTAGAGCATCCCAAAGGTCTGAGGCACTGATCTAGTGTGCAAAAAACCTGACTGGATTGACAACCAATTTTCCAGTGAGGGGAGGAAAGCTCTTTACAGGCCTCTTAGGAAGGACAGGCTGGGAAGACAAGGAGTGGAGTTGCCCTTCATGTGAGCTGGAACACAGGGAGGTCTGCTTGGGGATTGATGAGTAGCCAACTGAGAATTTAAGGGTGATGATTAAACAGAAGACAGGTAGTCAGTGTCTGCCATAGCCTGCCTGACCAGGAAGAATAAGTAGATGAGACCCCCTACAGAAAGACAGGAGCAGCCCCACATTTGCACGCCCTGGTCCTCATGGGGTACTTCAACCACCATGATATCTGCTGGAGGGACAACATGGAAGAGGTTCCTGAAGTGCATCAACAACTTTGTCACCCAACTGACAGTGAAGCCGAAGAGAAGAGGTGGTCTGCTGGACATCATTCTCACCAATAAGGAGGGACTTGTTGGGGATGTGAAAGTCAAAGGCAGCCTTGGCTGCAGTGACCATGAGATGGTGGAGTTCAGAGGTCCCTTCCAACCTCATTCTGTGATTCTGGTAAGGCAGAAGACACTGGCAACATCTACAATGTCTTAAGTAGTATAAATACTTGGATTATGATATGCCAAAAGTATGAAAAAATACATGCTTAAAAAACTGCAGAGAAACAGACACAAGAAAGACAATGCAAGTGTACTGTCCTGGTTTGAGGTAAAACAATCAATTTTCTTTTCCATAACTTTACTTTTCAATTAAGTCTCTTCTAACTAGCTGCACTGACAAATTAATGATGTATTTTTCAGGCAATGTCTGCTTCTAGCAGGTAACACCTGATGTTTATTGTGAATGCCAAGGAATGGTATGCTAAGCGAGGCCAGATAACTTTGTTATGTGCCGTGTTGGACAGTTGGAAGCGGAAGAGGGGTTGAACCTGCAGGTCAGGACATGTGACCCAAAACTGACCAGCAGGGTATTACACCCTGTCTGCATCATGCTTAGTATAAAAGCTGAGGGATCACAGGGGTCAGACTCTTTCTTCAATGGCTGGAGTCTGAGAAGGACTCTGTTCATCTGCCTTTGATCCTGATCTGTGTGTTCCTGAATCCAGTTCCTGCGTTCAGCTCCTGTCAGTCTCTGAGTCCAGCCTGGGACTTTCCCAGTGCCTGCTGGTGACGTGACTGTCATCCTGGGAGCTCGATACTAGTTTTATAGATATTGTATATATGTCATTATTTTCTTACTAATATTATCATTTTTTCTTTTCATTATTAATATTTCATGGAAACAGTTTTAGTTCTCTTTTCAACCCATAAATCTCTCCCTTACTTTCTCTTCCTTCTCTTCTGGGAAGGGAGAGAGCATCTGTCATTCATTTAGTGGCTGGCCCAGCCAAAACCACAACATGTACAGAAAAATACACACAAAGAATATAATGGGTATAATAAATTTAGCCTCCTCCTTTTATTCCTCCTTTTGTCCATTTCAGGTTCTGGTTCCAAGATGTGTTTCAATGCACGGCCTACTCAGGTGGCTGACACACCTTCTGAAAACACTTATGTGTTGTTGACTGCCTGCTTTTAGTTTCAATTTAAATAATTTTAATTGAGATTTGTTGCATATTAAAGAGAAATTTGCTTTTCTGTTTCATAAAAATATTTCCTTAATCCTTAATCGTACATGCCATCTCATACAAATCTAAGCTATAGACTTTAATCACACTCACATACCCAGTAGGTTCTCTCTAATCATGCAGGTAACATTTTATTGACCTATTTCAGTTCCAGCTCATTAAACACAGCTGTTCTGATGTTTAAGAAAAGAGCAGAATGTAAAAAAAAAAAACCAAAGCCAAAAAACAAATTAAGTGGAAAATGTAAAATTAAGTGTAAAAATGTAAAATTAAGACAAGCAAAATTGCTGATTTAAATTCTCTCATCTAAATTCCTTTGTCAGGTTCACTCAAGTCCTCTGTTTTTTCTCACTGTGAACTGCGGTGTATGTGCAGAACCTCCATTGAACGAAAGGGTCTGTAGTGTCTAAGACCCAAGAATTGCAGACACATTTACACTATAGGTGTGAATGAGATAACTTAGGTCCCAGAAACAGTCTAGCCATAGACTTGGCAGCACAAAGCTGCACACAAACTAAATTTATCCTGCCACTTCCGATGCAGAATAAGACCTTTAAGAGCTAGTTAGGCATCCCCTCAACATGTTTTGAAACCTGATTTTATTCTGTTCACTGCATTGGAGTTGTCAAGAGATTTCTTATATTGTAAGTTCTTCTGGGTAGAGATCAGCTAATACTCATTTGTTTGGCAACTACAAAAAAAAAGTCTGTGTTTTATGTTTTGTGTACAAATTAATAATCATAAAGCTATAGTAGCAACAGGTCAAGCAGAGGCAAAACATGTTGTTTGCTAAAACCCCACACTAATAGAAAACCATTTATTCTGGAAAATTTCTAGGCAAACACAATAAAGAAACACAGGAAGGATGTCGTAAAAGTTTTTATCTGAGATATATAATGAAAAGAGCTTCAGCTACTATAAACGGCAAATCAAAAAAACGATTCTATATTCTTATCAGCAGGTTGGGATGGAAGCAGATGGAGAAAATGATAAAAAATAGGATGGATGGCATTTTAGCTTCTGAGCCACACTGTTGAACATTTTTACTTTTCTGAGATTTCCAGGACATGCAGATATGTTTCTATTCAATTAAGGATGAATTTGCCTCTAGTTACAACTCAGCATTTATTGAATTGCAAGGAACCTTATATTCAAGAGTTTATGTGCTGACTTCAGGTAAATCACAGTTCTCTACAGCATCACCCTCACACTGAGGTATTTTATGTTTGTTCTTTAAATTATTTGCTCAAAGCAAAACTTGTTTTTCAAATGTGTAGTTGAATAACTAATTTCTCCAACAGCTTTGCAGAATATTTTCCATATGAAGTGCTAAATCTGGTTATTGTGCTCAGCTTATCTTTTCCACATGGCTACTGATATGTATTTACAGATTATTCCAAAAAACCTACAAAATACAATAACATTATGTCAAGTAGTATTTAGATATGCTAGCCTAAACTGTGCTTTTGATTCATGATATTAAACCCAACAGATTAACTGATTAAATCTGAAAAAATAACTGCACCTGGTTTTGAATGTGGAGCTGTTATTACTGGTGGCATCGTTAAAGTTGCTTTGAGATTGGTAGATACAGCTTGTACTGAATCCCTTGGATTAGGGCCAACTCACATTAAAGTCAATGGAAAGGAAATTTGCATGCACCGAAATTCATCAGAAATGAACTCATGACATTTAAAGCTGGCAAAATTGCTCCTTAGTTTTCTAAAAGCATAGATGCTTTACCTACAGAAGCAATGATTATCATAAGAACTGCTGGAATGTAAAAATATGGATACTTTCAAAGGCACAAAAGGCAGTCATGTCCTTTGCTCCTATTCAAATTCACTTAAAATATTCTCTTTAATAACATGTTTTGCTCATATAGGGGGGCAGCCATCCTCAACCGAAAAAAAGGAAAATGTTTCATTTAATGGGAAAAGTAGTATCTTTACAATGCCTTTTCTTCAGAACACAACAATGTTTTTAAATCTCAAATAAAGCAAGCAAATATCATTATGCTTTTTTTCTTTTTTTTTGAAGATGAGGATATAGAAGCAGAAAAAGGTGGAATTTCTCATAGTCAGTTACTGAATCATTGGCAATGAATGGGACAGAGTCCAGGACTCCTGGCTCTGTGAACCACCAGACTACACTCTCTCTCAGCTCTATTTAAAGAGTCCCCCTCAATGTCAGAAGACAGCTTTGTAAAATAGAATTTTGCAAAAGATTCTCGACAGGGTTTCAGATACAGTAGTTGTAATTCCATTTTTTTCCATTCATCCTATTTACCAGGTTTTTTGATTTAGCAAAATGCTTTGGGATTAGCTCTTGAGAACCTTGAGTTTCAGCCAAACATGGATTATGGATCAGATAATGCTAATTACAAATAATAACATGGGCAATAGTATTGTAAATGGAGAATTTACCAGGGAATTAATTTTGTCACAGAAAGTTGGAATGATGGTGTAAGAACACAAAATCCATAACCAGGGATCAAAATATGAAAAAGACAGGATTTAAGCTTGACAATATTTTTTCTGAATGGAGCTAGATCAAAAGTAAATTTGCCTAAAGATCATAAAATCGTCACTCTATAACTATTCAGAAATTAAGAATGAGAGTTGGGATATAGATATGGCTGCTGATATTTTTCCTGGATGAGATTCGTAAGGGAAAATATTTCATTTAAATGCAGAGTGTGGCACCCACCAAGGTGTGGCCTTCATGTTCAGCGGAGATTTGAAGCAAATTTCCCACTTTCCAGAAGTATAGTTTTACCAGTGTGCTCAGTCAAAAAGCAAAGATTTTCATTTGTTTTTGTTCTTTCACTTCTTATTAATATTTATCTAATGAAGTAGAACCTGGAGTTTACATATTTTCCTGTAAGGGTAGCGTCCTTCTGACTGGGCTGAAAAATTACACATAGTCTGTATTTTTACTGGTTGACTGTGTACAAAATGGCAGGGATATAAATAGTATAGAAGGTATTAAGAAAGCAGTGATGTACAAGGGCCTGGTGTCTACACCTGTAACTGAGTAGACCTCTGCTCATATTAAGACTTTGATGATTATGATGGACATGATTAACAAAATGTTTGTTTTCTGTTTAGTGTCTTACAATAAGACATTCAGGATTTATTGGAACAGGTGGCTACATAAATATGTGTAATTTCTGTGTTCATATCAGCTTTTTCTTTGCTCCTCCCAGTGTAGGAGTTAGCTGTCAGGAGCATCTATATGAATGATAAGGTTGAGTTAAAATATATGGAGAAAGGCAGTTATGACAATTTAGTGATTTGCTGCACTGTTCCTGAAAGCTATTTATTCCAATCAGGGAGCAGAAATTTTACATGTAAAATTTTGGAAAGTAGGTAACTTTTTATGCTATGTTAAAATTGAAAAATTGACCTCTGAAATAAAATGTGAGAAACAAACATTCTCATAGAAAGTGTGAGTTTAAGCGCTGAACCACAACATTTTAAAAAGTATTTTTGACATATTTACTTTAATGAAAAAAATATTTACTGCTTATAGACATTGTGCAAGCAGCAAAATGTAACTTCTAAATTAGGTATTCAGTTATTTTCTCTAGTATCATTAGAAATCTGCCAACCATACGGTAAAAGTTTCTGAGCCCTAGTTGCTGTACATTGTTTAACATTATCACATTGAAATCTGTTTGTCCAAATGAAAATTAAAAGAAAATGATAAAACCGGAAGTGTCCACAATAATACTCTTTGTAACAGACCTTCCAAACAGCAAGGCATATATTGTGCTGATTCTCTCATTAATATAGCTGAAAACTTTCAATGTTTATGAACAGAGACAAATTCTTCAAAGAGACAAATTCTGATCTGTATTTTTCATTCTCCTAATTCGAAGTAGAACATGGTAGATAAAATCATTACTGTGGAAATGTTTCTACCAAGCTTTACACTTGTTCATATTTCTTTGACTTTTTCTCTTCATCCTTTCCCCAGCCTATTACGGCAATTACATTACATTCTAAAATCCCTGTAAAATAAATATGATTCAGTTTTTATCATTTACAGAGAAATACTGAGCTGTATATAAATCTTTTATTGATACTATTACATATTTACTGCAGCTATACTAGAATGCTTGGTGGAAATAAAAACCGTTGCATACGTGCTGCATATAAAAATCGAAAATTTGAACAAGGGTATCCAGCACGTTTAATAAACTCTTGCACATCAATATCTGAAAACACTGAATGATGTAACAGACATCAATGCCTTTGTGGAAAATTTTTTAGTTTTTCTGGAATCCTTAACTATTAAAATATTTTATTTGTGGTGCACAGCCATCAGCAGGCAGTGTCACAGAATGCTTAAAACTAGCAGTCCCTGGTGGATGCTTTGAAAGTATAGAATAAATAAGGTGTTTCATTTTTCAGAACCAGACTGACATCATGAAGCAGCAGTGAAAAGACAGAGGAGATTTTGCAGAATGGCAGGTGACCAATGAAACTATGACAACAGTATTATAATAAATTCATCTCCTGAAGAGTTTCTGAAATTGTACAGGCACTTGAATTGTTAGCATAGCATGTAAAATACAGAGAAAATTATAAGCACTTTCAAATCAAAGTTATGGTGTATTAAGCTGGGCTTACTGCCCTGGTGTTGGAGTTACACAGCTCAAGGAGCAGAGCTGACTGAAGAGCAGCCAGACTCCAGTCCGAACAGAGCAGGCACCCAAATGAATATGCAGCTGATTTTGTGGACCCAAACACATGCAGTACTTTGCAGGTCTCACTCTTGAACCTTTAGACATATGAGGATTGATTTCATAATTCAATGGATTTTTTCACAGTATTTTCTTTTTAACACTGACATCATTTTTTCCTCTTCCTTGCAGAAATACCAAGCTAGCAGAGAACTGCTCTAAAACAAATGGAAAAGCAAACCCAAATGGAAAAAAAGAAATCTTAGTAAGGCAGCGACTGAGTCTGTACTATCTCACTGTAGAATATATTAAAGTTATAACATAGCATTACCATCTTTAAATATTCTTAAATAACCTCAGCTAGAAACAGCACTTCAGTTCTTGCAGTCATTTTTTTTATGCAAAGCCATGCTGGAAAACATCCTTTTAAAAGGAGTTTTAACTCAGTAGTTTTAAACTTCTTTGATAAAAGAACATAGAATAAGCCAACATAAGAAACAAAATCCTGCCATGATATCTGATGCTAATATCTCCACCATACAAGAAGACAGAAATCTACTTGGTTTGTCTCTTTAAACTAAATTCAGAAGGATCTCCTCAAATATACTTAAGGCCTGAAGTGTGACTCACTTCAATTCAGGATCTAGAGAGAAAGAAGAAATAATTGGTCTTGCAAAAAAAAAAAAAACCAAACAAAAAAACCCACAACAACAAAAAAACCTCCAAACCAGCACAAGAAAAAGTAACTGCAATGCAGAAAATCATCAGTAATAAAATGGGAGTTTCAACCAATGATATTGTATAAGTATTACATGAATGAAAGCAGGGATGCTTCCTCCTGCTTACAGCAGGGTCAGGTAGATCTGAACAGACCTAACCAATTCCTGTGGCATCACTCTCTGATCAAGCAATGAAAAAGAGAACCTCTGTACAGGAAACGTCATACAAAGAGATACGTCCATCCTACCAGGGCTATATTCAGCCTCAAAAAGATGGTAACTGTATTTTAAAGCAACTAGCCCACGATTCTGTGGCAATTGGGACGATTAAAATGTGGGCCCAGGCCTAGGTGGTTCTCCTGACAGTGTTGCAGGCAAACAGGAGAACATTCCTGGGTAAGACATCAACGTGGAAGACAAGTTGTCCATGAAGCTGCTTTGTAGTGGTTTGGGAGCCTTCTATCATGGGCAGCGCTGCTCACAATTAATCACCAGGCTGCCAGAAAACTCCTGTAATAACCTTCCTTCTTAATAGCCTTCCTTGCTTAGGAACAAAAACCAAAACTGAAATTGCAGAAGAAACCCAAGTTTTAATGTGTTTGGATTTTCGGGAGTATGTTTCTTAGCATTAACAGCATTATTTTAACAGTTTAGTTGTCCATGTTGAACTTCATGTGTTGAATTATATTATCTAGGTCAAAGTTTTGTTCTGTCTCTATGTGTATAATAAGTTTCAAGAAGACAATTATCACATAGCAATTTCTTCATACCTGAGATTTCTTTCAATATACATTTCACACTAACATGCTCACAGAAAAGCCAATCTACTTATAAAAATCCTGTTTCTTCTAAAAGCTCAAATGGAATGCAGAGCGTGAGATGAATATTGCGGTTTCTGAGTTTGATTACTTGGTGGTGTAAAGATACTACAGTAAATTAATTTCATATATACAGCAACATGGAAACAATGTTACTCTGAGAAAGGACACCAATTTTTAAGGTACCTAGAAGATAGAGCACATGTCTCTGAAGGGAGAAGAATACAGAGTCATGAAAGCTGGAAGAGGAAAGAAATAGCTGGATATTTATAGCCATAGTGACAGAAGAGGAAATGGGACAGCTTGATCCCTTGCATATGTATATTGAAAATAGCAATTGGGTTTCAAACAGGTTTAAACCCATTTAAAACACCACACTACTACAGAGTAGTTGAAACAGGTAAATAGAAGTAAAAAGCAAGTGGTGGATTATAACTCTCTAGAGATTCCATCTGATAACTAAATCCGACAGCTAAATACTAGGTTTTACTAACTCTATTACCTGAGATCCACATAAGGTGATCTGACCTCTGAACAGAAATACTGTTAATTAATCTCATTCAGCAACATGCTTATCAGGTAAGTAGTACCAACCAACCAACAATACAAATATTATTAACATGTGTTAACAAATTTATTATATAAGTAGCCCCAGGCATTAATTGCTTTAAATCTTAGTACCATTCCAGCTTATTTTCTGTACTAAGGAAATATGTATAGGCTGAAATGGTGATTTCACAGTACAGTTAGCTAATAAAATTGTCTTCTTGATATTGGTTATTTACTTTTCAGTTGAATAGGTGTAAAGGTACACAATTGTTACACCAGTTTGACTAGAACTAATGAGACAGTTTGCCTTGAGTTGCTGCAAAAATATTAGTGGTTAATTTGGTTTTAGAACTTTTATAGCAATAATTCTAGTTTATGTCTTAGTAAAGTTTGGGAAAAAACACTACAAAGAAAATCCTATGCTACGGACAACAAAATGCCATCTTACCTGGGCACAGGGAAATGAGCTACCCCCCAGAGCAACAGAACTTGTGGTCATTGGCATATCAACTTGCTTTGGAAGTTGGTCAGAATTTCAGTGAAAGCATCATTGGATTTGTCTGTAACAGAAACTACTAGGATCTCTGTCTTATGCAAAATAAGTTACTCAAACCCATGCATTATAAGTTGTACTTACAATGCAGTGTAAGAGCATGTGTCAGGCAAGGTTTGGGATCAAATTCACCAGCCATCCATCTTTTTCGACTTCAGAAATGCTCTGAATGACTGTTCTGAAGCAGCTCAGGTGCAACTGCTCTAAGTGTGAGCTCTGGATGCACCTTGTGCTTTTGAGAATTGTTGATGCCGTCACACTTAAGAACAAGCCTTAAGGGCAGAACAGGGGGGTCTGCAACTGTTTCAGCAGCCTCCAACTAAGACATTGGCTTGTGAAGTGATATTTGACAATTTAGGTAGGCTAGACTGCATGCCACCTATCCTAGGAAGACCCTGGCATCACCTGTCACAGGGATGCATGCATTAAAGTCTTCCTCTTTTCATTCCATTTCTTTAGCCTTTCTTCTGCACATACATAAAAGTGGGAGCCCAACACCATGTCATCTCCCACCACATTTCATCTGGGAATAAGCTCTTCTGGGAGCCATGTGCTGCCAGTTGGCCGTTCTGTGGCACATAAACCTACGGCTCATCAGTTATCGCCAAGTGCAGTTCCCTGGAGGAAGCATCACTGCCACAGATGCCTGCTTCCAGCCTTTCTCCCATCAGTACCATCGCCTCCTATAAGCTTTGGAAATATTTCTAGAAATATCCTGAGAAGTTGGACTGGGACCCCCTTTTGGACTTTTGCCCCTGAAACACCCAAGCCCATCAATGAGGGCTAGGTCCACTGCAAAACCCAGTTGGCAGGTAGAGGAGAGAAAAAAAGCTTTCATAGCTGTCTCTTCCAACCTTTGTGTACTGAAGGAGATTAAATGGGCCAAATACTTCTGCCTACACAATGCAATGGGTGTAGAAATAGCTTGGAAGACTGCCTGTGGCCCAGGGCTATCTGTAATGCAGTCCAGATGTAGACAAGGCCATTGATCCTCAGCGTCACACTGGGGAATTTAATTAGTATTAAATAAAATGGTAGAGGCAAATTAATTCTATAAAAAGGGAGGTTGAAAAGATCGGGACTGTTTTAAATGGGGGTTGTTTTACAAATGGATATACAGAAAATAAATTGAACATGGTTATCTTCCTTCTGCCGATTTAAATAGGAAATTTAAAGGCAGTAAATTTTAAAGTGACAGAAATAAATTCTTTTTATAAGACCTGGGGAACTCACCACCTCAGAGTATCACTGAGACTTAACAGGATTTAAAACAGGTTTAGCAATTTATAAGTGTAATGAATGTCTGTGATAACTGAAGGAAAAACGTCCTTCAGATTGAGGTCATATCACAAGCTAATGAAGGTTAAGAGGAAACTTCCTCTAATTCAAATTAACCTTTAATTGCCACTCCTGAGTTTCCTGTGCTTTTCTCTGAAGCATCTGACAGTTGCTAGTGTTGATCAGCAACAGGGGTGCCTATGCTCACAGCATAACATTCTGCAAAGCAAGACCACTAACTTAAAAAACCCCACAGATTTCTATGAAAGCACTGTAATTTCTCTTGCAAGAAACAGCCACTGAGAACTTCCTCCCTAATGGCAGTTCTTTGTGAGTTACAGAAATGATATTCCAGAATCTTTTCCTTAAAATAAAATGCATATATAATATTTCAACCAGTGGAGCTTGGCTACTTGTATTCTTTTGACAAAATGAATACAGGTTATCCAGTGAAATTCCTACCTTGGTAAAGCGACAATTAACTGTCACCCCACAAGTTTCTCCTGCCATTTCAGTAGATTAGCAATATTATTTTCACTTCCTGTTCTAAAATGTTTGTTTACTGACATTATATTTCACTAAACTGTTCTAATGTACCACTAGGGGAACTTTCCCTTTCAATATTATCCCAGACTATTACATTTGCTTAATCACTACATAAAATTCCCAGACAAACAGTAGAACAAAGCTACCAAAATAATATTATTAGTACCATGCAAATGCTTCCAAAGCTACTTTATAGTTATGACAACTAAAAAATTTACAAAATATTTACATCAAGTTTGTGTGTATTCATTTGTTTTCTCCTTTACGATGCTTTTCCAAAACCAAAATTTTAAAGATTAAAATCACTTGTCATAAGTTAAGAATTTAAGAAATACCACCGGAAGTGCGTATTCATGTTTTGGAAACAGCTCACCAGAAGCATACATCAGTGGTTCCAGGATGTCACAGTTTTTTTTTGTTTTTTTCTTACTGACAGTTTTACTTCCTGATAAATAAATAAATTTTATTACTTAAATAAACGTATTTTGGTCTACTGCAAAACACACATCATATACTGACTCCAATCTGAAAGTTAAAAAAGAACACTAGATTCTTGCGAAAGCAGGTCTTATGCATCTTAGGATACTTTTAGCCAAACATTTTACAAGCAAGCCCTCTGAGTTTGATTTATTACATACTGAACCGCTTTATAGGATTTGACTGTAAACTCCAGAGGCAGCCACTAATCTATCAGTGTACACACACATCTTCTCCCACAAACTTTTACACAATTAGGCCAGGCTATAAATTTAAATATAAGTGCTCATTATCTTAGCTACACAAATCTTTAGTTAATTTTCATACATTATTATGGAATATGGGTCAACCTCATTATTTCCTGTCTAGCGAGGATAATTCCTCCTTTCTGTTCATAAAAGCTAAATGTCATAACCTATGAATTAAAATACTTGCCTTGTATTCTAGCTATTATTATTTTTATTACTATGCAAGTTCCTCTAGAAACAAGACTTTTTGTTCTGTGCCTAGAAGTTCAAAGCCCAAGGTGAAATTTCACACTAAAAATTATATGTGATTAAACTGGAACCTGGCATAGACACAAACCCAACACGAAGAGTTCAACTCATTAAAAAAACATCAGGCAAGCAGGTGCCTGCCAGTTTTGGTACAACTGAGTCACACAGCAGACAGGGGTGAATACTAAGGGGCAGATCTTTGCTGGCATATATTGTCCGAGCTCTGCTGGCTTCAACAGAGCTGTCACAGTTTGCATCAGCAGAGACATGCCCTTGAATGCTGAATGCAAAAAAGCAGGTAGCCATCTATGTCACTTAGAAGCAATGGGAAGAGGTAGAATGCTGTAACATAAGGCACAAAATTCCACCTTAAAATCTTAATATTTTATGAGGAATATTGCTAACTCAAATTCCAGACTTCCTTTTAATTTCTGCATTTTTCTTTTTCGGTATGCAGTTTTTAATTAATAACTCTCTCTTCTTGTATGAATGGAAAAAGTTAGGACTTTTGGAAATAAACTTCTTAAAAACAGTATGAATCCTCCAGTACTAACAAAGTTTTATTAACAATAAGAAGAAAACCATTTTCTAAACAAGGATGAGCAAGAATGTTTCAAACTCTGGTAGTTTTCAGTGGGGTGTACAGTTGTGAACAGACATTTACAAGCAAGCCTTTTAACTCCTTTACAAAAGTAAGACAGAAATTTAAAACTTGTTTTTTATAGTTTTAGGGCCAAATCCTTATTTCAGAGGATATTCCTCCATTTCATAGAGCTCTGTCAGCTGGAACAGTCTTATATACCCTCTGATAGGGCTTTTGATTTTAAGCTTTTGTCATCCTGGTAACAGCATGAACGCTTCATCTTCCCAAAGTCCAAATGTTTGGGATGCCAAGTCTCAAATCCTCCAAATTGCCAAGGCTCCTGATGTTTGATAATGGGGCATATGGGCACAAGTATTGGTTATGTGAGAGGTGTGTCATGTAAAGGGAATGGGATGTAATTGTAGGTGGTCAACAAGATGTTGCTCAGGAGAACTCATTGCAGCATAGGGCTGCGTGTGACTATGAACCTCTGGCTGCAGTGCATCTCCACAGCTTGTCCCTCCACTGGGATCCCGTGTGTCCCAGATCCAGCAGCTGATGGGTTTCCCACACAGACATTGTGGGGTTGTGCTGAGCTGAGAAACTCTGAGAAAGAAGCTGTGGGGCGATGGGAGGTGAGAGCTAGTAAATATGTTGCAAGAACACGTGGGACTCAGCATGGTCTAAACTGGTTCACAGAGGAGACATTCATGCCCCAGCCCAGGCTGTGCTGTACTAATTGGGGTTGGAGGGTGTCTGACAGCTAGAGCCTCCCGCAGCTAATGGGACCTGTGGCTGAAATGTGATGATTCAACTGTAAAATTTCATCACTGCGTATGATCTTGCACCATACGAGTCCAAATGACAAACTCTGGAAAGCAAGTAAAAGTCTTGGAATATGTCAACTCTTCTTCTCAACAGGGTAAATTGGCACTGCTCCTGATCACAGCAAGCCACAGCACTTTGGTCAGTATTATCTAAGAGCAGCTACAGCTCATGATCACATAATGAGCCTGTGGCTGCTGTTGGATTGAAGTAACCTGCAGCAATTTTTATTTGTGCAATGATCCTGTCCTACAAATTCTAAATATTACAAGGATGAGCACAAGCTGGAAATAACTGTGAGCACAGTGTTATGCAGGATTGGGCCCACTGTTTGTGCTAACAGAACCTCTTCACACTGACTTACCGTGCTTCTTAATTAACATGACCTTGTAGGTCAAAATTTTCATTTAAGTGAAATGCTTAATGAGCACTCTACTTAGTTGTTCAAAAATAATTGGAGCCACTTAAAAGCACAAGAGTCCTTATAGAAGTACCTGCCCTGCCATGCCCCCACAGGCTTGAGACACTAATATGTTTTCCACAGGAGCATAGATTTTTTTTTCCTCTGACAAGAAAAAGAAAGACAGTTTAAAGATTCAGATACCGAGAGGTCTAATTTCTGCCCCCCCAACCCCCTCCTCACCCTCGCACCAATGCTGTTAAGGAAGCATCGCTTAATTGAAGGCTGAGACTTCTAAAGAATCTACGGTCAGTCCCCCAACCTTTCCAGTTACTTTTCTAGAGTCAATTTAGGCTATTTTGTTGACAAAGAGCAGACTCATGATGTCACTAAGTCCAACAAAAGACAGCCTTTGGCATCCACAATTCCATTTCACCTACCAAACCTCAGGAAAACCACACCAGCTGTCCGGGTCTGGCGTCTGCAGGGGGCTGGGCTGCCACTGCTACCGACAACCCCCAGTCTCTGGAACTTCAGTGGCAACCTCAATCCTCATGCTCAGCTTGATTTTGCCATCCTGACTACCTAAGTAGCTCTCAGCCCATATATTTTGAGCTCCATACAGCCTCCAGCCTTCACCTGACTATTGCCCTTCCTGGGAACTGTTGGTGGCCCCAGTGAAAGCGCCTGAGTAATTATAGGGAGCTGCTAAGCCTTTCCATGCACTTAGCCCTCGGTGCGAGGAATACTGAGGGCAGAGGCTGGTCTACCCCGAGTGACTTCTTCCTTTGTGACAGCGACACCCCACATCCCTTCATCACAGCTGAGAACTGCCAGCAGAGGCAGGAGAGACTTGTTCTGACCAGGGTGGTAATGATGTCACATCTTCCCTTTTTCCTGCCCAAGCACTTTATTCTGTCACCAAATGCACTATATTCTTTAGGTCCCCCACTAAATCGATCCTATGGTTGTTCCTGTTTTACTTCTCCTGCTACTCCTAAAATTCTTGTTGAGTGGGACAGGAAATGCAACAAGGTCATCGTCATGGCTTCCTCTGAGAACAGGGGCCTTACCTGAATCTGTGCCTCTCAAGTGAGCAAAGGGGAAGGAAAGGACTACACTCATCAGTTACTGAGGAATTCCCACCTTCCCAAAAATGTTCCTGTTCAGACAGCCCAACTCAATGGCAATACATTTAAATTTCCCAGCTTGCGACAGGGAAAATTGTTGGTATCCATCCCCCAATGTGCCCCTGTTAATCACGCCGCACCATCTCAGGTGCAAGATTCAGAAAATGTGTTTTGATCCCTCTCCATTCCAACATCCTACTATGGCTCAGAGAGCAAAATGCTGCTTCCCATATATAATGGTTTCATTCTTCATATCCCCATGAATCAGAGATGATGCCATGCTAATAGCCTCTGTTGCAACTGTAAGATTGAAATCAGACTGCCTGTGGGAGGAAAGGTTGGAGGATCAAGTATATTACTCTCAGATGACTCCAAAATGGCTCCACCAGGTCAATTATTGCAAGCTATTTCGATATCTGTCTCCCGTGTTCGTGTAGACAAAGTGCAAAGCCTCACTTAAATTATAGATTTGAATGAAACCATAGTTACAGCTTCTACATAGAACTAATGACATACCACAATGCTTAAATAGATGAGTTATTTTATGTTCATTTATAAAGAGAAAAGAAATAAGTTATCACCTAAAAATGAAGGTACTTGGTACCCTTAGCAAGCAGATAGCCCTCTTCTGCAGGTTATATTAGTACGTACTTTTACGAGTTGAAAACCAGACAGTATATACAATTCAACACTTAAAATTTATTTGAATCCTAAATGAAAGTATATTGCAGCAAATCTGACAAAAGTGAAACAAAGCTGATAATTACGTCCTGATAGTCTATTAAATGATAAACAGAAGATTGTAAAGGAACTGTCTGGTACAGCATAAACAACAGCTCTGACCAATTAAAAAAAATAGATATATATTGCCGAGACAGACTTTCATGTTATGGAATAACTTTAGTCAGTTTCTATCAAAGGCTGTCTTAATAGAGATCTGATGAGAGACAGATCTGATGAAGCTAGACATAGAGACATCATGTGCATCTAATGCCAAGGTAGATATTATTAACATCAAGAACAACAAATATTAATTAGATGTCCATAATGAAGCTTCAGCATTCCTGTACCCTTGTATATGTTGAACTTCAATACTGTACATGTCAAATTTGCATTTCTCGCATCATCTTCTTTTTCCCTTGGACTCTTTTGATGACATGCCTACCTTTGAAGGATGGTGATTTTTCCCAAATGTCTTTTCCAGCTAGTCAGTGAGGAAGATATCAGATATGAGAATTTGGGCAATATATTTTAAGGTACGTATTGCAAGGTAGCAGCTGACATTGCTCTGTGGCTCAGCATTTCCCATCTGATGACATCTTTCTCTTAAAAAATATTTCAAACCAAAAGAATAAAAAGAACACAGCAAAGTAACTAATTGTGATCTTGCCTTCAGCTTGTCCTTGAGTTCAGGGCAAGGAACCCAACCTCTCCTGCAGCTCCACACCCTCTGGCCTCGCTGCACTGAGTGCCCTGCTCTTGCTGGCAATACCACTTTCCTCTGCGTTCTTGGCAAACAGTCAGGCATGATTTTGCTTTTGTTCCTCACTCAGACACTCTCTCAGAAGTGACACAAGCCTCCTGCGGGGTACTGGGTTTCTAGATGGCAGATAATTATTGATGTTTCAGTGAGATCTGGGTGGCGAAGGTTACTAATGTACTAGAGGAGTGATGTGAGGCTGTCTGAAGGACAAAGAGATGAGATCAAACTTTATTGACATAAAGGATCACAGACTTTGGAAGAATTGTTCCTTTTGAGGGGTAACCAGAACCATGCATTCACTAGCACTACTTTCAAAGAAAACCAGTCCTTTGCTTTTGTTATAAACTAATTTTTAGAGCAATAATTTAACTTTCCCTTAAAATCTAACAGCTCCATGGGAAGGACTATGGACCACAGCTAATCAATATATGTTTTCAAATCTGGAATACAAAATATATGGCAGAGGAACAGCTTCTGGTTACACTGGATTCGCTGACATGGGTGCAAATATCTCTAACTAGAAGGATCTGATCAAGCTTGGAAAACATGGGACAGAGGTTACCCAGACGATTGGGATAGTGGGATAGGGATGCCCAGGGGAATCTGATGCTCAGTCTTTTTTAACTCTTTCTGGATATGAAAGGAATGGGGAAAAAAAAAAAAAAAAAAGTATCAAGGAAATTTCTCTGTCATTTTGGAAGTTGCATAATGTTTTTGGGGCTATCTAACCTCAGTAGATAAAGGGTCGCATAAGTTGTTCCCTTTCTTTGTTTTAATATCTGGTGTGTTTTACATTAGTGTTTCTGATATGGTTTTGTTAAAGCTGTAAGTATGGAGATGGAGGTACTCTTTGTCAAGACATATTTATGAAAGCTCAACTGACACTTTCTCAAAGGATCAAATACAGCCCTACAGCTGGGGAGAGTTGACCCTGCCAGAGTTGGAAACCAGCAGACAGCCTCACTGAGGGGCTGGGGGAAGTCCCAGGTGCACCCAATTAAAATTCATCCACTTGTCCAAAGGGAAAGCTAACATGAACTTCTCTCTGAAGGGAATTATCCTCTCTTGGGATCCTGCATCCTCAATTCTAGGGTTTCTAAGCTGAAGGAAGAAATGTTGCCTCTCAAGTAAAGCAGAGATTTGCTAAGCACTTTGCAAATGTTACTAATTTTGCCTTATCAAAATCAGAACTTCAGAATATCATGCAAGTTGTCCAGCTCCCATCAGTGAGACTATCAATGACTAATGACAGCCTGGAGGAGTAAAATCTGAAGATTAAGGACATAAGGCTGCCTGATGTTTTTTTCTTTTCTTCTCTCGGAGTTTTGAAACTGACATTGACTCCAAAAGCAAAAAAAAAAGAACCAAAACAGAACCGATCTTATTTTGTAATTACAAATTTACATATTAAGTTTCTGTTTTACTCACTTGCAAAATACATTCTCACCTAGTACATTGCACTTGTTTCCTTATATTACCATTTCTTCCTATGCAAGACTTGACATAAAAGTGACTGACATACGAAGAGAAAATACTAATAAAGGTACCTCAGTTCTTTGAAAAACCTCAATAAAATTACTTGGAAAATATCATGCCTCCCAATGGCACCAGAAAGAGATGGGGTACACAGCACCTGAGACACTGCACCTCAATTGCTAGAACACCATTTTTGTTCGTGCTTTGAATCTCTGACAGGCTGACTAGAAGTTTAAAGAACTTAATATTATCTTTCAACACAATTGCAGCTGTGAAAGTTTTGTTAAATGCTGAAGAAAATATACTTTTCTTTGACCATAACTATGCTGTCAATTAACTTAAAGCGTATGATCTTCCTTTCAAAATACCTTGCAATATTTAGCTGCTGCTCTTCATGACGAGCACTTGTCATTAAAACAAGTGAAACTTGCTAGCACTTAAGATAAAATGCTAAACTGTTAGAAACTTTATTTTCTTTCAAAAAACTTATACATGTTAAAATATATATATAAAGATGTAAAATAGTATTTATTTTATTGGTATTTTAGTGTCATTTAACATGGTAAATCTCAGTTTCATTGATCAGGTCAACGTAGCAAGACTTAAATTTGAAGGAAGACTGGGTAAAGAAGTGGGATGAACAGGTAGCACAAAGAAAAGCACAGCTATTGATGGCTTAAGATGGTTGATAAATCCCATTTTAAAACTATATTTAATTACCTAAAGATTTTGTAAATCCTTAACCATTTAACCTAAAATGTGCTGGGTGTCTGCCATACTAAATGAGACCAGGAATTATTTTTAAGGAAAACATGCAAATAACATACATTTCAATTCACACAAAAAGGATTGGACTAGAGTTGGTAATGCAGCCTAAGTTTTTGTGTTTCCTCACCCTTGGGTGTTTAACGTTGAATAAAAACCCCCACTTCATTATTTTAATGCATTTATCTTGGACACAATTTTAAATTTAACAGCTGCATAAGTTTAGTAAGAGCTTGCAGAGACATATCTTCCAGCTGAATTCTACAAGGAACTGAAACTAATATTAGGATTGGTGGTATGCTGAATCTGCTCAGGGACTTTACTGCAAAAAGATAGCACAGGGCCCAGGGTGTAGCCTGGAGAACAAAACAAGGCTTAGGGACATTTTTTAATTTTGCCAAGGGGTAGAATCCACTGAATTTAGAGAAAACAGGCTTATGAAAACTGGCTTCCCAGCACAGCAGAGCATCCCAAGGAGTGTGGGGGTCACAGCACGCACACAGCTGCCCGGCTGCCGGGGTGCCTGTGGACTCAGGACTGGGCTGGGAGCTCTTGGCTCCTCAGCTCCAACACCGTGACTCCTGGGATGGATCTCAGCTCCTTCAGAATAAACAAGGTGCCCCCTCAATGTGAAAATGAAACTGAAACATTTTTCTAGAACTGCAATTTTTGAAAAGTTGTTCTTAGTAGTTTTTTTGAAGACTTCTGATTTTCTTTAATCTCACTGTAAATAATGGAAAAAAATACTTTTGTAGATTATAGGAAAACATAGCACAGCAAAAAGCCCCCAAACACCTCATAATTACAAGGTGTCAAAAAGGTGCACAGTGCTGAAACAAAAGTGGGACGTAAAATACTGAATGTCCAAAAGCCTCAGCCCTTAACTGATGTCCTTTTCTAAACCCTGACCACATGCCATAGAAGGCAGTTTTACTGGCCTCATGGAGCGTACCAGAAGGCTCTAAACATGCTGATAACTTCTGGAAGTCTTGGCTTCCCTTTAAAAGCACAAATTTTACATTACTCTCTAACACTTATTGACCATTTTCCTCCTGTATTTTGGTTTTGCAAAAATTATTTCTCATTGTTCATACAAATACAATTGTACAAAAGGAAAGTTCATGCAGTAAGGAAGATGCAGTTCATATCACAGGTGAGATGATGCTAAAATTGTCTCAGCTGCTTCCAAAAAAAAAAAGAAAAGCTTTTTTTCAAGAGCACAGCGCTACAGAGTGCCTGGGAACTTGTGCTGACCTTCTGCACCTGCAGTTTTGTCTTTTGGAAGATGGAAATGGATTTTCTTTTTTTAAACATATGAAGTACTAGCGTGCAGTTTGTTCCATAGCTTGTAGATTTACTAGAGCAAAAGAAATGGGAGCTTTAGTCAAATGCGAAGGCAGGCCTCCCTCATGAGATTACAAAATCAATCAGCTCTTGTTTACCGTACATTGACAGAGTCTCCTGCTGTGGCTAAGTTGCAGAGACTGTTAAAACACTAAACAACATTACCAAAAACCTTATCTAGTTGGCTGAGTGAGTTCAGTTGTCCCCTGACACACAAGTACCTTTCTCATAGCATATAGTTGAACCAACAATATTTCAGTCTGGGGTGAGAAAGGTGGTGAGAAAGATGAGAAGAGGATGGGAAGAGGTCCAGGATGGCAAATGTGGATCCTTATGGCAGAGCACTGCTCTCCTCAGGTATTTCAAATTCACTCCTAGGAGTCTGGAGGAATGAGGATCAAACACTGAAGAAACCCTGGTTTGCAGGGGGCGGCTGGAGTACTGAAGATGTTACAAGAGATGGAACTCATTTACACATGCTACTTCAGCCTGTACGCTGGAGTGGACGGGATTTGAGTACACTGGTGTGCCTTTATCCTTGTGATAAATGCTATGGGACTCCTAAAAAGTGCCTGAAAAACGTGTGCCCTCAAACAAATCATCAGGATCACTCTCTGCATGGAGATTAGAAATCCCCCACTGATCTTATTTAGATGGCGAGAGCGGAGACTTCAGCCTGGCCTGTTCCAGACCCCTAAGGTTGCACAGACAAACACCTTTACACTACCTTTCTTCAAGGTGCATGTATTTCATAATATGCTTATTTTTCTTTGCCCCATTTTTAACTCAAATGCAACCAAACATGCCACAGATAATTTTTCTTGGTTTAATTTTCACTTGGAATAGCAAATTAGTAATATTTCCTCAAAGGTGAGAGGTAGATGAGGCTTCTATGGGCATAGATGTCCACTTAGATTTAAGATTTTTGTGAGAAAAGATTGTTTCTATTGCTGTATTTAGTCACTAGATTAACTAATAATGCAGAAACTTTGGCATAAATGACTCATTGTAAATTGTAATTTTTATTTGCTCTCTCATCTGTGCTTTATTATCCTAAATGACAAGTTAGGACAACACATTACTATTATCCTTTGTGGAGTGTGTTAATAAAGACTGCAGGACACAATACAGGAAGCCCACCAAAGCAGAAAAGCAAGGTGCTTGTAATGCACTTAAATGTTTTTTTCCCTCCCTCTATTATTGACAGGATGGCATACCACCTATTGTTAACAATCACAATGAAGAACTACATAGGATTTGTTTTCCAATCTGGTTATTTATTTCTCAAGGAAGATTATACCTCCAGTGTTTTTAACAAACACACAGTTTTCTTAAACACTCTGAATTCATCCCTAAGAAGTCCACTGTGTGTACTTTAAAATCATAGAATCATATGGGGTTGGAAGGGATCTCTGGAGATCATCTAGGCCAGCCCCCCCACCAGAGCGGGTCTACCTAGAGCACGTTGCACAGGAACTTGTCCAGGTGGGTTTTGAATGTCTCCAGAGACGGAGACTCCACCAGCTCTCTGGGCAGCCTGTTCCAGTGCTCTGACACCCTCAAAGTAAAGAAGTTCCTCCTCACATGTAGGTGGAACTTCTTATACTCAAGTTCCTGCCCATTTCCTCTTGTCCTGTCACTGGGCACCACTGAGAAAAGACCATCCCCATCCTCCTGACACCCTCCCTTTAAGTATTTGTATGCATTAATTAGATCTCCCCTAAGCCTTCTCTTCTCAAGACTAAAAAGACCCAAGTCCCTCAGCCTCTCCTCATAAGAGGGATGCTCCAGGCCCTTAATCATCTTTGTGGCCCTTTGCTGTACCCTCTCCAGCAGTTCCCTGTCCTTCTTGCACTGGGGAGCCCAGAACTGGACACTACTCCAGATGGGGCCTCACCAGGGCAGAGTAGAGATTAAAATCTATTAATTCAGGCTTATTCAAAAGAAAAGTTCAGATGTAAAGCTTTTGGGTCTTGATGTTCACATACAACAGATCTGTTATTAATGTTAGACACAAATGTCAAAAGAATTTTATTTTGTGGTGATGAGTAACTAACCTTGAAGCACTGTTTATTAAATGTCCCATATGCCTAAGCAAGGAGAGCTAGGTCCACAAAGCAGAATTTAAGAAAGCATGTAGTTCAGGGCTACGATGCCTAATATTATGTGTACAGTGCCTAGAGCAGAATGCCCAATGTAAGTTAAACACCTGGGATTATCAATACGTCCTTACTCAGTGTTCACTGAAATTTTCAAGGTGTTCTGCTCCAGAGAGAAAATCCAAACAGCAAGAACTCAGGCTATCTGCTTTCTCTGTACAGCTCACGACAGTAGAACTACAACAGTATCTGACAAATGGAATTTTCATACAGAATTAAATCAGCTCACCAAAAAAAGAATTTATTCTGCCACTTCCAATCAAACATAGAACTGTCAGAACCACCACTTTTCAATTCCCCAGCAGAAGGTAAATGATAATACATTTTTGAATAAAATCAGCATTTTTAATGATAAAATCAGGAATAAAAAATAAGATCAGTGTATTGCCTTGGTTTTGCAAAGCTAAAATAACTTTTTTTTTTAAACTTTTCAACATCCTGAAAAAATAGAAAATATTTTTTTTGCCTTTTTATCAAACCCAAAATCTTTCTTGCAAAAATTGACAATCAGATTTATCTTTTGTTTGTTATACATAAACTGGATTAATGTTCTGCATTTGTTTCTTTATAATTTTTGGAATATTTCTTCCTTTTACCATGTTAAAGTTCTTTGCATTGCTGAATGAAAAAAAACAACCAACCAACAAACCACGATGGATTAAAATAATCTCAAAGCATATGGAAGACAAGAAAGCTATCAGAAGTGGTCAATATGGATTCACCAAGGGGAAGTCATGTCTGACTAACCTGATAGCCTTCTATGATGTCATGACTGGTTGGATAGATGAGGGTGGTGGATGTTGTCTACCTTGACTTCAGCAAGGCTTTTGACACCGTCTCCCACAGCATCCTCATAGGTAAGCGTAGGAAGTGAGGGTTAGATGAATGGACAGTGAAGTGGATTGAAAACTGGCTAAAAGACAGAACCCAGAGGG
>VXAK01005822.1:102472-118114 GCA_013399435.1 Arenaria interpres | reverse complement strand
GCAAGACCTGGACAGGCTGGAGAGTTGGGCCAGAGAAACCTAATGAAATTCAACAAGGGCAAGTTTAGGGTGCTGCATCTGGGGAGGAATAACCCCAAGCATCAGTACAGGTTGGGGGCTGACCTGCTGGAGAGGAGCTCTGTGGAAAAGGACAGGGGAGTTCTTGTGGACAACAGGATGACCATGAGCCAGCAATGTGCCCTTGTGGCCAAGAAGGCCGATGGCATCCTGGGGTGTGTCGAGAAGAGTGTGGCCACCAGGACAAGGGAGGTCATCCTCCCGCTCTACTCTGCCCTGGTGAGGCCTCATCTGGAGTACTGTGTCCAGTTCTGGGCTCCCCAGTGCAAGAAGGACAGGGAACTGCTGGAGAGGGTACAGCAAAGGGCCACAAAGATGATTAAGGGCCTGGAGCATCCCTCTTATGAGGAGAGGCTGAGGGACTTGGGTCTTTTTAGTCTTGAGAAGAGAAGGCTTAGGGGAGATCTAATTAATGTGTACAAATACTTAAAGGGAGGGTGTCAGGAGGATCGGGATGGTCTTTTCTCAGTGGTGCCCAGTGACAGGACAAGAGGAAATGGGCAGGAACTTGAGTATAAGAAGTTCCACCTACATGTGAGGAGGAACTTCTTTACTTTGAGGGTGTCAGAGCACTGGAACAGGCTGCCCAGAGAGCTGGTGGAGTCTCCGTCTCTGGAGACATTCAAAACCCACCTGGACACGTTCCTATGCGATGTGCTCTAGGTGGACCTGCTTTGGTAGAGGGGTTGGCCTAGATGATCTCCAGAGGTCCCTTCCAACCCCACATGATTCTGTCATTCTGTGAAAATAAAACCCCTATCAAATTAGGTTTTGAATTATTAGTAGTTTCTTGTCATTAGATATATAGTTTTTTCTAAATCAAACCAGTTCTGTAGAAGAAAATTTAAGATGAATATGTCAAGCTGTTAAGAAATCCTGAGGATTCATTTTCAGCCATCAATGCTTGTAGTTCTTTAATTGTCTGAACTACCACGCTCTTGAGTTTATCCACAGAAAACTTATAAAGGTAAATGATTTCTTCTGCTTTGCAGACTCTGCAGATTTCAAATTTCACAATATAAAATGAGCACTTGAAGAATCACAGTGGAAAATCTACTTTAATTTTTTTGAACTGGAGTAAGTCCTCCAATGTTTTTGCTCAAAATTTTCTTTTAGAAAGTATTAACAGTTAACACAAAGAAGTCAAGAGGGCTTTTTAACTAATAAACTGTCCTTTATAGAACTCCTGTCTGTCATCTTCTGTAGCAGTGCTGATCCTAGCCTTTCCCCTAGGACTCTAGCAACTTGATTAGATTTGGGGTTCTGAGACTGCAGAGGAGAAGGACATATATCACTTCCAGACAGCCTACGTAACATGGATTCTAATGTTAATAGAGCTACATGTGGAATTGGTATCCATAGGTTTAACAGCAACTACACAGAGCAGTGGATTTATACTCTAAACAGAAGAAATAGAAAGAACACTAAACCATAGAAAACGACTTTTGAAAGTAATGTTGCTTTTCTTATTTTAAAAGCATCGACTGCACTAGCATTTAGAAACACTTTTTGTAATTCTTCACTTTTGTCTTGTATTATGGACTGCATTTTGTTTTCACCCAACTGAAAGAACATAGAGGAAACTATGAAGTGGTCCTTTCTACTCATCAGGCCTTCCTTGATGAAGATGTAATCTAAAGAAGGAATATAAGAAGCTATGATTTTAAATATTAGAAATCTTTAAAGAAGTCTAGGGATTACTTAAAAGTTCTAGGAAATCAACTGGAAAGAACACAAATATATTATGCATGAACATAATTTTGTCCTAAATCTAGCACCAAGAAACTGTATTTACTCTGTGCAATCATTATGATGGTTGTCTTGAATATTATTAGTTATAATTTTAGTATGAACTACTGGCTATAGATCAGGGGTGAAAGAGACACAAATCACATACTCCTGAGGCCCATGTTCCTATCATAACGGAGCCTGTTTCAACAAAGTTTGTGTTTCATATAATGGCAATAGTTAATGGAAGCAGCTTACAGCCATTGTAATTGTTGGGTGACTGTGCAGTATATGATACCATTCTATGATTCTATAGGGTATTAACTGGTCAAAAGGTCATTTAGAACAAGTTGGCATATGTTGACATAATCTTGCAGGGTCAAGTGTCTTTGAGTACCTTTCAAGGATGAAAGGAAAAACATACACATCTCCCTTGAAAAGTCAACTTTGAATTGTTCATAATGTTCAGTAGCAGAACATGGAGGTCAACTCCCCATAGGGCTGGGGGTAAATAGATGATGTAAATTTAACAGTTGTGATTTTTTGTGGAGTAGACTGTGGAGGATGGAGAAGCCAGGGAAGCGCTGCTCTGTGGGAGTTCGACAGGTGTTCTTGTATTGGTGGGAAGGAAGCCGTGGGAACAGTAAAACAATGTCTTTATATGGTATTATCTGTGTGTTGCAAAATCTAGCAAAGCAGTGTGAAAAACAGATAGCAAGGTAGCGAAGCATACAGTAACGATTGGTTAGCCTAGGCGCATGAACACTTGTATGTAGCCAATTGTATTTCTCACAACGGCGCGTGGACATTCACCCACAACCTATCTGTGTAGAGAGCATGGCGCGTGATCAAAAGATAGAAACTATATATGCTGCAAAAATGAAATATTAAAGGTCTTCGCTTCACCCCCCCGGTGGAGTCTGTGCCTTTTGTTGACACAGAAGACTGCATATGCATATAGGGCAGCCTCATGGCATAGTTGATACACAAAGTGAGCATTTGGCTGTATTGGGGCATTGCTCTTTGGAAATATATGACCATGATTCCTTTTCCAATAACTTTGGAGATTTGGCATAAGGGGTACTTTGGCTGAGCTATAAGCTAATTTTTTGTTATTGAATTTACTAGCATTTTGGAAAAGAACGAGAAATGCTAATGGCAGGAGATGCCACTGCTTTAAGCAACAGTTATTGTTTAGATTTGTTTTTGAGACACTGATGGGACGACATCAAAGACAATCTATTAGTGTGAATCTTTTATCCCTTGTTCTTTGCTCCTTCATAAGGAGGATATGGTCATGGATTGCAGTGCTCAGAATTCGTAATACAGCATCTGTAAACAGGGCTATGTGGCAACACTCTCATTGCATTCACTATGATAGCAGTAGTAAGTGGTAAAAGACTTAGGTGAGGTGATTTGGAGTAAGGAATTTTTTATTTGACCTCTAGCCAACCCCCTACTTTCTTAACCTAGTGATTTCACTAACTGTAAGCATTCAGAAGAGAACTGATAGGTCGTGCCTCTTTTCCAGGTCCAGCCTAGTCAATTTTGCAACAACCCACTTTAGACACATTTTGTCTTCCAGGTTATTCCTCATCTGTCACTAAACATCCAGGACTTTAGAAGTCATCATGACAACAAAAGTAACAAAAAACTTCCCTGCAACAAGGTCTTTCTGGAAAAGTTTCATTCCTCCTTGTCTATAGATGTGGCTATTTCCCAAACCAAAGCCTCAGTTCCCACTGTTGGGCCCTGCTTATCTGGATTCCCTTCGTTCCTTTGGACAGGACCCTCTATCTTTATTTATCTGTCCCTCCATCTCATTTTCCTTAACAGTGGGGTGTCATGTTTACAACAAGCTATATCTTAATTTAGATTTATTAATTATCTTTTTTTTTTTTCAGCCATATTACCCTCAGGTTTCCTTGATCTTTACAAAGATAAAGGAGAGAAGCCCGCCATATTTTAAGTCTTAGGACTTTCTTTGCAGTCCTTATATAGAAAGCAGGCAGTACACATTTAGATTGCCAAAACCTCTATGGATGCTATTTCCCATGCAAAAGCAATGTGTCAGTCCATGGAAAATTAAAGTTCACAGAACAGAGCAGAGAGATGGGCTCATGCACTTCCAGGACATCCTAGCCATGGGCTAGGGTGGATACTGGAGTTCATATCTACTCTCTCTGTTGACAACCTAAAATTGGTTTACCAGAGATGCTGTGGGTGCCATATAATGGGTGAGGTGAATGTTGAGCCTTTAAAAACATTTGAGGCATACTGAAAACCATCATTGAGCATCTCTATTTCCAAGAAAACAACTAATAGACATATTCTTTTTTGGTGAAGTATTAAATTTGTTAGTAATAAATCTGCAACATTAATTCCACCTTTTACCTCTGGTAGAAATTAAAGGGAGTCTTGGAAATGTATAGACATGCATTTTTCAACACTAAGAAAAGATAGCATTCAAAGAGAAATGGGTTCTAAATGTAACCGCAGTGAAGCTCAGTTTTGTGGCTCATAGGGAAAAAAAATTGATACAAGGTAAAGGAATATTCAGTATTTGTGGTAAGCAAAAATCTACACCTGAATGTACTGCAGCTGAATTACTTGGGACTTCTGCTGATAATTTCAGCAGGAGCAGAGCAGCTCTTTCTCTGGAATGCTGCCAGGCCCCAGAAAATATTTGGTGTCTGAAAAAACCCAACAAGGTGAAGGGTGATAGTTTCCAGAGCACAGTTACAGAATCAGAAGTAAGTGGGAACAGTCCCCATCTGTGTCGGTGAAAGGAATAATCACATTTCAAGAAAAACTTCCTTGCTAGGCTTTGTTCAAAGCATAAAAGCTGTCAGCGTTATGGCATACCAGTAACAAAAAGAAAAAAACTGACAGAAAAATCACAAAGCTGACAGAAATGGTATGACTATAGCTCCTGCAGACAGCACTTGCCTCTATTTTAAATGAGAAAATTGAAAAGTTTCCATTTCATTTTAAAAAGAGGTCAAAATCATATCAACTGATGATGAGAAAGTTCTGGTAATCAATGAAACAGGTCTCCCACCCCAGCATAATGAATGCTCCCACCAAGCTCGTGAATGAGCTTGTAATAGAAACCTACTGAATTGGGCTTTTATGTATCTTCCTGGGAATTCCCCCCGTGACCCAGTCACGTTTTGTGCAGGTATCTGTGTAATTAAACTCCACTCATTTATGCCTCCCTCTAGTGGTTCCAGCTTGCGGGGTCTCCCCAGCCTCAGTCGACAGGGAGATTCTGGCCTTTAGGTTAATAACATGTACCCAAATGGCTCATATCTGACCTTTACACAAGTCTGCTTTTATCAGGGACTTGGGAAAGGAGAGTCATGAGACTATGGAGAGCTGTGATACAAAATTATGAATGCATTTATGTATTGCATCCTGATTTCAATTTCTGGTTCTAGATTAAGCGAAATAGATGGTCTCATCTTGCATGTTACTCATTTTTACTATCTTAAAAGACCTCTAGACTCTCATTAGCTATTTTTGCTTCCACTTTCCTGTATTTGAAATGCGGTAGTCCTGCCCAGCTTACATTAAATCAAGTGAAAGGCCACAGCACATGTTGATGATTTTGGATTGCCTGTGATTGGCACAGTGTAAATGTGTATCAAAGTGATACTAATTACCACTGAGACAAAACTACTCTGTTGCTTTTCTTCATTCTAATCCCAAAGGCAAACTTTTCATAAATAATATTTGAGCTTAATACAACTATGTGAATATCTATACAAATATTTAATCAACTACCAGATAGTGGTAGTTTAACTACCACTACTGAGGCACTATTGGAGACTTTCCCTCGGAAGTCATATTTTCATTAGACTTTAATACAGAGGTATAATTAATGGACAGCTGTCACAGCTGCTCTATCTGGTGATTCACTGAAAGATGTCTGAAAAATAAAATGTATTGCAAAAGTGCCAGCAGCAAGTGGCAAACTGGAAAAATGACATGTTAAATTATTAAATGAAAAATGATTGACTATGCATTGTAATATGCATTCAAATGAACACTAAGTTACTGAATTAGCATTCATTGTGATAAAGAAGCTGGTACAAAAGACCTGATCTTCAAAACTGACTGTACTTCCCTGTCACAACTTTTAAGGACAGGTCTATACTGCAAGTCTCGGGTAGAGCAGACAAAACATCCCCTGTCTTTCTGCTTTATAAAATCCTTTGCTTATGCCAGGATGCCTTTTTCAATTATTTGATGAAGTCCTTTCTCTTGGGAAGGTGAAACCCTGTCCAACTCAGAGTGAGTTGCAGCAGTATTTTTAGATACTCTGTAGAGAATAAAGCACTGGTGAGCTCAGCAGAAACTCAAGGTACAGTCAGATGTTTTCATATGCACCAGCTTCAGACATGATTCTGCTGGGTGACAGATTCCCCCGCATAGGTGCCAAGTTTACCAAATTAACTGCCATCATCTTTAGCAGGGAATAGGACTGATTTCACCATTAGAAACAGGTGAATAGCAACTCAGAAAGTTGCTTTCATCCACTTAAGTAAAATACTATGGTAGAAATGTAAAATGGCTGTGCAAGCAATTAGAGACAAATTTCAAGGCCCAAAATATAAAACTAACCTGTTTTTGTCTTCAACTAAATGTGCAGTCAGTGTTTTCCTCTCAGCCGAGAGGAGGTTACTAAAAGCTGATCATTTAATGAGTAATGCAAGCCTAAGTGACAATTACAAAACCAAAATTTCTACATAGCGGTATTTGTAGAACCACGAAGATTTTGGAGCTGCTTTCTACTGCTAAGTCACCCCAAAGCCTATGTCTGACAATAGCCACAAGATGTATTTGGCAACTACAACCGCAGAAGAATGTGCGGGCTCAGGCTGTTCCTTCAGCTGCAAGGATGTTCATGTGAAAGACTCCAAACTGCTGATACAGAAGAGCTTGAAGTAGTAGTAGATGGTTGGGACAAGCTAGAGGTGAGGACGAGGCAGCAAAGTAAACCTGCCCAGTAAAAGATCATAGTGCTCACAGAATTAAATTGATACAAAATGCACATTTAAAAACAAAAACATAATACAGACAGAACTTTTTTACCCCCCTTAGATAGCATAGCAAACTTTCATAAGGATTATTGCATTCGTTATCGACATCCTAACAGAAAATGTCTAAACAAACAGCTTAATAGCTTTGGACATGTTCTTACATAACTGCCAAACAGGTGACTGTCTTTCACCAATTGCCAAGCTCTACATTTAAATGTATATTATAATTTTTATATAATAATACCTGATCTGAAGTTGATAGCTTTTATTTTGGCCTTCAGTGCCTGAACAGTAAATTCTAAAATGATGGTGGATTCCTGAACTGATGTTTAAAACTTCTAAACTGATATGTGCTTTTGTTATAGTGAAGATTTTAAATAACCATTTTAAACAAAAGAAAAGGAGCTGGCAAGGATTATCATCATGTACTAGTGTATTAAGTTATCTCTTTATATGACTAGAGCAAAAACAGACTGTAGGTTTGCTTTTATTGGAGGGTGATGATGCTGAAATTAAAGCAGTTAGCTTGATAAACTATGGTAATGGTTTTGTTAGTTTTAGACAACCTAATACCAAAAAATTTTCCCAAAACGATGGAACTGGGAGCCAGCAGAGCTAAGATCATCTGTCAGGTTTTTCTTTGGTGCAGGGAGTGGAAGTCAGGTCTATACTCCTGACAGGAGAGCATGCAGCCTCCTGCCCTATAGAAGGGCTTTATAGCTGTGTGCCTGGTGGAGACATCCAGTATCTGAGGAACTTGGTAAAAACCAAGCAAGATCCAGGGAAAAAAGTAACTACTGAGAGAACAGAACAATTTACATACAGACAAAAGTACAAAATGCAGACTAATGACATCCCCCACACTTTGTACCTCGCAGGGTCTGTGCCTCGGCAGGGGCAGTTGCCTGCAGAGACCCACGGGCAGGCTACGGAATTAGTGGCTTAGAGTTCACATAAACTCCAAAGAACGAGTGACAATGGGCAAACACATAACTAAAATACACATGGGCAGAAAAGTGGAGTTTAATAAATAAAAGAAAAATCAAGAAAGCAAATAGGCAGAAGTTATTGAAAAGGAAAAACGCAGGAGAAAACAGGCAGGGTTTACCATACACAGCAAAAGAAAAATATGTAAAGGTTAAACTGCTATAAAAAAGGGAATTGGGGCTGTATTTAATAAATTATGCTGAATTGCACTGTTTCTTTCCTTTCTCAGACTGTCTAGGATTTTGCTAATTAGCTCAGCGTTTGAGGCCTTCAGTTTTGCGTTTTCAGTGATGCATTTATCGTGGGTGTATTTGAGGTATTACATGGTACAGGTACTCAGTAAGCGTGATTGTAAATGGCTAATAGCCCAAATGCCAGCAAACACGGAGTCTCTGACACAATGACATTATGCAGATTAGCATATACCTGTTACATACTAATTAATCATCAGTGGTCGATCTGCAAATATTTCAGCAGCCACCATTGAGGAAGATAAAGAACACCTTGTATAGATTTTCCTTCTGTAAATTGGAGCCTGGGTAATGTCCCTGACAGATAATCTGTGATCTAGGACTGACATTGCTTACTCCTGAATTAACAATGTCTTTAAAGTGTGATAAAGAGAGAGTCTGTATCTGCAGAGCTATCAGTCTAAATTTAGCATGTGCTAAGATCACTTAAATGGTGGGGAGGGGAAGAAAGATGGAAAAGGAAACAGGATGAATAGAAATGATATAAAGAAAGGTTATGAGGCTGATAAACAGTTTAACATCTCTTGAAGTAGCCCTCTAGTCAAGAGGAATGGAAGTTGGGCTTTATATACATGTTAAATTACCTCAGAAAAGACAGGTTTAAACCCCATTTCTGAAGATATATCTAATAAGACTTAAAGAGAAAGAATATCCTAATAAATCCATGACTAAGAGTATCTGTAGGCACATAAAACTGTTAAATCTGCAAAATCCTCTTAGAACGCCCCAAACCCAGACACATTAATAGCATGATGTAGTGCCCTCGTTCCTGTAACCTTACGATTGCAGTGACATTGCCAGAGCCTAAGCAAGGGCAGCTGTGAACTTCTCTGTGTTGAATAAGTTTTATTTTCTCAGTTACTATGGGGATTTCCTGGTCTGAAAACTGAAGGATGCAGGTGATCCTGTTTTTGCCATGGGGATGCTGAGCCTGCTGAGCTCTGCATGGCCGTGCTGGCAGCATGTAAACCAGGCTGTTTAGAACTGGGGACTGCGTCTCCTGTCCGCACTGCAGTGAGAGCCTAAAATGATGGATCACCCCAGGGAAACACGGATCCCTCTTGAGCCAGGCAGCCTGCATCTACGATCCCAGCAGGAGCTTGGCTCCTCCATCTCCTCCATGCTGGTGTAGTGAGGGTTACTGAAGCTCAAGTCTAGATCCTTGTGCAAAGGCCCATTGAAGGACAATTGAGAGAAAAAGGATGGCGAGGACTAATGAGTAGGCTCTTCTTGAAAGACAGGCAGGATGGAGAGAGAGCTGTGCCCCATACGATAGTGTGGGAATGGGGATGTACCTTTAAGTACTAAATAGCTGAACCGTGTCCTTTAGACTTGGAGAATACCAGCCAATCTGAAACAGAAAATCTATTGCTTTTTCCTATTTTAGCTGCACCTCCTCTTCAGCAGTCAGTACTTCTACCTTGGAAGAGCACCAGCACCTCTATGCCAACTTTCAATCTGGTATATATTAAACCAACGGAGATAGGCATCTCCAGGAAATTGATTTTATAATGAAAGTAGCGCAGCGCTAACCATAGTGGAACTCCAGAATGGCATTCCAATTGATAATAAATAACTCAATTTTCAGCCCAGTGGTGATAAAGTATTTAACACTACTAATTCCAGTACTCGGCAGAGACTAAATCCTGTCTTTGTTTTGCCTTGCCTTGCCAGGTGAGGGGGGGGAAATCGGAGAGTACTTCTCATCCTCAGAATCCAGTTTAAAGGCAAAAGGGGTGGTACCAGACAGTACTTGTGGGATCCATGAGGGAAAAATACAAACAGGCAAAGACTCCTTAAACAGCAGCCACTGCAGCAGCCCTCCTTACAATAAATAGCATTTGCTAACAGGGGTGCTGCAGAGCAATTTACCAATCTCACCTTCCACAAAAGGAATGTTATAAGAGTGCTTTGTATTTCTCAGGACAATATGTTTCAAGCTCCTGTTAAAGTATCTTCTCAAAAGCCCTTTCAAGATCCGCTGAACTCGAGAAATCAACTTGAAGATTTCAGTGAAGGTTTTGGTGGCAGAATGTGGCACTCATGCCTAGCAGATGTGAGCTCTCTTAAAGGGTTAAATGGATGGGACTCACAATACTAAATGAAAGCCCTGTTCTCTCATCACTGATTTAACAATTAAAGTATAATCAGTAAAAATCTGACATTCTATGAAATCATAGTAATGTGGGCCTCACTAAAAATATCTGTGTTCCTGTAATGGTCCAAAATCTGGAGGCCAGATTAAGTTTTGTAATCGAAGTTGGTTTTATCCTTTTCATTTTGGCTCAGTTAACCTTCACGACATACAAAGTAAAAAGACAGAAAATAATAAAATGCTTCATTCAGGCTGTAAATATTTAAACTGCTTTTATGAATTGAAGCTTTTTATTTTACCTTTCTCCATTAACTTGTAAAGAAGATGACGTACTGATGATGCACACCTCTGTACATATATGTGCAATGGACCGTTTCACATTTAAGGTCAAGGAATTTACTAATACTTATTCCTTTCGAAAGATATTACCGAGCTCAATTCAATAGCTGATAAGAACATTCCACTACACATTTCATGTTTATATTATATTCTTAGCAGAGTGAATTTAAATATGATAACAGCAGGTCTTTGAATTTGGATAACTAAAGATTCCACTTTGTCATTCTTACTGTCTGTCAAAGGGCACTATTAGTTTGAAAAGCATATTTTTATGAAATATCTTGGCAGGAAAGAAACAAAAGCATTGGCTGGGTGTACGTTATACTTTTCTGGCTATTTTTAAAATTTAAGAATGTCATGGCTTTATGTTAGTATATAATATTAAAGAATTATTATGCAGTCTTCCACTTCCAAATTGCCATGTAGTAGAATAATACTGCAATATCCACATTTCATGTACTTCAGTAGAATACTTTTCTTGCTTTCATACACTACAGAAATGTAGCTAAATATGTCAAAGAAATATGTCTGTCGCTCTAAACTGCTATGGACTTTTTTTTTGCTTTTGGATCGTATTTGAACTAGCATATTTCAAATCTGTTTTTGAAAATAAAAGCCTTCTGTTTTATTTCCTTCAAACAACAAGTCTTGATTTAAGGTCAACACCACAAAATATTGCATCCTTTAGGGAGTTCCCCACTGCAATGCAGAGTTTTGCTAAGATCAGACAGTCTGTGCCCTCGGCCATTCGGGAAATCCCCAACTGGTAATTTAGTTTACAAGTCATTCTATTCATGCCTCTGATCAATGGCCTCCTTTTTACAAGGCTAATGACAACCTTATGAAGCAGTATTTCCCTCTGTAAGAAAAAAACAATTACCCATAGCTACTACAAAAGCCATTGACACAAATATATCATCAAATTGGTTTTGTGGTCTTAAATGGTGGATCCAAAAGTTGTGGTAAATGACTTCATTGTTAAACCATTCAGATATTAGATTTACTAGGAGACAGGGTAATAAAAGCAGTTATGATGTTCAGAGCAGGACTTGATCCCGAGAGATGCAGACCAGCTGCAGCATCCATTGACTCCGCTGAAAATTCTGCAGGTCTGTCCTTCTCTCTCAGTTCTGCACGTCACGGCCCTGTGTTCCTAGTCAGCATCATGCAGAGTGGGCACAAACACCACTTTAAAAATACATGCCTCATAAAAGCATCAGTCTAATAGTTAGCAGAGCTGTGCGTTTTCCCTTAGTAAATGTGTTTTGTCAGCCTCTCCTGGATCCCTTTTTTGAAGCATCTACTTTTATTGAGACTATATAAAGCCTTTTGGGAAACTCAAACCAAAAGCTTTGGCTGGGAATGAAATTAGTTCCTTCTAAATTCTGAGCAAATATATACTCTATTAGTGTTTCATAAAGCTGATATAGAACAGTAAGTACACCTAGTGCTCATCTCATACGATATATATTTGTATGTCCATGATGTATAAATATATGTGTGTATATAGACATGCATTTTTCTTATAATGCTAGCAAACTTTGTAAATAATGAACTTTCACAGATTTCACACAAATCAAATTACTTCTTGCTAATAGGTATCCATGGAGGCTGCTCCCCAGGTTTTCTAATTTTGCTCATTATGTTCTCTAATTTTTCCAGAGAGACAACTCAAGCAACTATTTGATATACAACGGCTGTACCCAGCTGGCTTTCACTCGAGCAGTTGCTTTGATACTGCATCACATGATGATACTCATTACTTCAGATAAATTATTCAGAAACTCCCAGATGCAGTGTCCTGCAGTTTACTAAGCTATAGGAGAGTTTTGCTAAAGTGTGATGCTTTTATATCACAAACAAATCTGAATTTGTGAATATTAAATATTCCAAATAAGCCAAAAAGAACCCATGTACTGGATCACCAAGCTGCAATTAAACATTAGCATTATTTCTTCAAAAGTTCCTTTAATACAAAGTTTTCTCAATTTCCTTTTCTCATTGCTAAGTTTACTCTAGAGATATTTCTAAAGTTACAAGTTTTATTTCCTGTAATTCTAAACAATTTTAACCTTGAATAACAGTATAATATTTTCAATATTACTACAGTATTCACAGTTCACATTTCAAATCATATCAGAGGATGAAGTTAGCTTAAATTTATCCCCAAATTTTTATCTTTGCATTAAAAGTTCTTCAAAGTTCTTGGATTAATAGTTAATATCTGGAAACATTATTTTAAGAATTAATTTTTTTTTAATATATATATAAAACAAAACCTGCCCTTTACCTGCAGTGCTTAAAACACAGTACTGAATCTAGAGCCCTACACCACCATAACCGTATTGCCTTTAGGAACAAGACACCCAACAGATTCTAGAAAATATTCTCAAAGCAATGAAGTGAAGCCAGCAGCGTATTCCCTAACAAATTTACCTGTTGTCCACCTCCTGCAGAGCTCTTTAGTATCACGGCATCAACAGGAGGTTACAGGGGAGTGGAGATAAAGGACAAGTGTGAAAGGCTTCTTGTGCCTTGTGAAAGAAAAGGAATGTAAGGATTGTTGTTGTTGCTGCCTCAGATCAATTTTTCAGGAAAAAACAATTTCTCTGGCAATCCCCCTCCCTGGTTAAACACCTCAGGATGCCTCTCAACTACTTGAAAGACCCCTGTGTCATTCTCATGCAGGGTCAATCCCCACTCCTTTACTGCTGCCTGGGAGGACAGGGGTGTCCGGAGGAAAATCTGTCTGATTTAGCATAAAAGCTCAGGGTGAGATGAAACATCCTTTGGAGGTGCCTATAGCTACAAAGAGCCCATGGTGTCCAGCTCCGGAATCCAACATCCCACTTTTCCATTGCTAAGTTGGGCCAGCTGGTTTCATTTGTAGGGTAATTAAATTCACCTAATTAAACTGAGCTGCTGTTACCATGCATTCCTAAAGCCTCCATTTCAGAAACAAGATGATGCATTAACTCTCTTTCTGCTTTTTTTTTAGCATGGTTTTAGTCCATTTCACTGGTGGATAAAAGTATGCAAATAGTCATCTTAAAGGATCAAGCAAAATGAAAGTAAATAAAAATTGCCACACATTCCTTTTTAAGATCTTGTGATTCTGAAGTCACCTTCCTGATTCTGAGATGCTGATTAAAGACTCTAAAAGCTTATTCCGGATAATCAAATTAAAGCTGCCTGTGAGAACCTGAAGAACAATCTCATAATACTGACTGATCAAATGGCAGATGAATTTTAATCTCCATAAATGCAAAGAAATGCACAAAGGGAAAAATAACTCTAACAGTGCATACACATAAATACATAATGATGGGCTCTAAAGTAATTATTACCACTCGAGATCTTCAAGACACCAGCCTAAGCCCAGCTATATTCAAAAAGCACACAGAATGTTAGCAATCTCAGGAAAGGAACTGAGGCTAAATCAGAAAACACCATGATGTCATCAATAGTGCACTCACATCCCATGTAGTGGTGTAGTTCTGGTGATTCAACCCAAAAAGCACGTAGCAGAACTAGTAGGGGTGCAGAGGAGGACAGCCACTATCATCAGATGCTTGGAAGACCTCATTTGGAAATGGGAGATTTAGTGGACTAGGACTCTCCTACTGAACAAATATCACATCAAGGGATATGATAATGCTATATAAAATTAGCAATGATATGGATAAAGTGCAAAGAGAATTATTATTTAGCATGTTTCATAATGAAAAAGCCATGATTACCTGGGGAAAATATCAGCAAGCAGATATCCAACAAAAAAATTTGTTGTTTGATTTTGTTTTGTGTTCCTCCCTGCCCTGTGCCGAGAATACAGAACTGAACTGTGGATCTCATTGCCCTCGGAGGCTGGGAAAGAGGAAAGTTTAAATGGCCCTAAAAAGGAATTAGATGGATTTATAAAGAATACTTAAACCCAATGATCCTTAGACAGCCTCCAGTCCAGAGATTCTTTAAGATACTGCGAGATAGGAAGTAGGAAGGTGTGAGAGGGAGAAGATTATGTCTGCTTTGTTTCTTGTAGTCTTTTCCCAACCATCTGCTCCGGGCGGTACTTAGAGACAGGATACAGGTTAGGCAGAGAGCTATTCTGAGCCAGTAAAGCAGACCTTATGTTCTTACTATGTTTTCCTCACTATGTGTAAAGTAGGAATTTATCTTTATTCAGAACAGATCCAACTTTCTTTCAGCTATGGAATAAAAAAAATGCCAGAATTCTAATTCTAATTCTAATTCTAATTCTAATTCTAATTCTAATTCTAATTCTAATTCTAATATATATAAACATACATAAACATAACATAATATAAAAAAATTACTCTGATTCATTTAATAATGTATTACTTTAAAAACAATTTGGATAGTTGCTAAAATAGAATGAAACAAGGTTTCATTTGTCAGGAATAACCATGGATACCTCTAGTTTTTCTGGTCAATATCACGTGCAAGTTTAGAACAAAAAGACTTCTACAGCTAGTCATCTAGATATATAATAGAAGTTTTAGTAGGACTATTCTTTCCCAGTTCTGATTGAAGTCCATGAAAACTTCCAACATTGAATATGCCTGAAAGAGTTGCAACATATAGACTTGCCTTTATACAACCTTAGTGCGTTATTCTGGTGCTGAAGATTTGAGCACGTTGACTTTCCTTATCTTCCAAGAAAAAATTATTTATGCCAAAGACAAATGCAACTTAAAACTATGATAAAGCCTGTAACACCAGTAACATTCTGTAAAATCCAAGCTGATGTAGGCATTCTATATTAATTTAAATTGAATGTTAGCCACACATGATTTTAATTTTAACAGTAGCAAGGAACTTGGCATTTCTCAGGGACTCTCATCACAGCATGACAAAAATCCACATTGTATGAGCTATGCAGCCTAGGAACACCTGATCACATTAATCCTTTTAGTTCAACTCCTTTGATGAGCAATTCCCAAAGGCAAAGTTTTAAGTTTGTGGAGAAAATATATCTCTGGCATTAAACTCAAAGATTTAAGGTGATGGAATACATTGCATAAAGGGAGAAACTCCAAGAAGAAATCCACAGTTCTTTCCACTAATTTAAAAGCTTATCTTGCTTTGTTTGGTGTTGCAA